>VDFB02057790.1:0-89445 GCA_007258455.2 Sequoia sempervirens
GTGGTAAATAGCAAGTGTGAAGGCCAATACCCGAAACAGTTAAGTCAACCAACACTTATGAAGAAAGTGTTTAGGCATCAAAAGGAAAAAGGAAGCCTTAATGTCTTATTGAATGGTAAGTAAGAGGTAAGTAGTAAGAGTGAATCCTGACAAAGTATTTTAATGGATTCTTTCTAGACTTTTAGAGATTAGAACTTGATAGTTTACATATGAAGTGGTAGGCGATAGAAGGTAAAGGGTAAGGTTGATAGTTGAAACCTAATAGGAGTAATGTTAATAGAACATCATTGTTTAGACTTGTTTCTTAAGTCCTTCAAAGAACTTCAACTATAAGGTAATAGAGATTAGTGCACTCAAACCCTGATGAAAAGGAAAAATAAGATCGATGAAACTAAATCTAAGTATTTATGCCATTTCACAAAAGTTTAGTGGGTCCTAGTGTTGACCAACAAAAAAAATGAAAACGGGACACATTTTCACAATGATAGGTGGAAAACATTAGTTGTATTGCACAATCCATATACATCATATTTATTATATCAAGAGTGAATCAAGAATGTTTCAATCCTATGTCATCCGATAGAGATCTATGACCAACATTTAATGAGTTGATTATGTTAAATGGCTAGGTTCCAAAAAGGTGAAACTCCCAGTTAGGTGAATGATATTGTGGAACAAAAAGAAAAAAATATTAATTGTAACTGCACCAACTACATTCTTGTGAAGGATTGGAAGAAATGGATGGCTTCATTGATGCATAGGTAATCATGAAATCTACAAGAGATCAATCATGCATATATGACATTTAATGCAAATCAAATCTATGGTTGCAATATGATAAAGATAGAAAACTCATTGAATGAGGTCGATGGTGCATAGCTTGAGGAGAAGATTCTTGTGGTTGAAGAAAAGCTATGATTAAGTCTAGCAGAAGTATATGTGTAGTGGTATGACTAAGTGAATGTAGTGAGAAGGAGACCTAGACTAAATTAGAGAAAACATCATCTAGGATAGGTATTTCAGGTGTAGTATAACAAGATAAAGCAGAGAAAAAGGGGAGAAGAGAAGAGAGAGGGATGAGTTGTTGAGATTGCAACAACAAAAGAGTTACAGGAAATGCTTGTAGAGAAGCAAAGCAGAGTTTGAGCAGTTGTGGAACATGTTTGTAACATTGAACTAGATTCATTTAAAACATTTGCAATTAGGAGTTATTACTCCATACATTTCTTTATAATTTTGATTGTTTTGTTCCATCAAAAAGCATAGTGGGTGCTTCCTTAGAGTTGGTGCTCTTAAATTAGGGGATTGGTGTCTCCTTAGGGTTGGTACTCTTAAACATTGTAACCAATGAGGTTCAATTGTGAGGCTAGATTAGGATAGTAGATCCTACCAACATTTCTAACTGTGCTTTTTCTCATATTGGGTTTTCCACATACACATGTGGTGTTATGTGCTTTTGTGTGTGTGTGCTCTCTACATTATCTTTAATCTAATTTAAGAGGTGTTAAAAGTTAAATTTTATGATCTACTGATTCACCCCCCTCTTAGTAGATAATTGTGTTCTATCAAACCACTTGTCACTACTCATATGTCCAAGAGGTTCACTCTTGGGTCTTCTTTGGGTCAATCACATTTGGCATTCTAGGTATCAAAGTCTCATCTTGGTAGGAAATATATAGCTAATAGAATAACTATTGTGAACCTTTTGGATAAATAGGGCTAGTAATCAATAACATGCAACCCATTTCATGATTAAAGTTTTGGTGATGTACCAATACCTTATTTATTGGGGGTAAAGATGGCTTGTGCAACCGATATGCCCTTTTTGTTTATATTAATTAACTTTTACATGCACATAATTTAGTTATTCTATGATGGTGAGCAAGTTTTTCCTTCTCTAGTTTTGTCCTTAGTGATGATTTACCCTGCATAGAATTAATTATGGATTGAGTGAAATTTCTCAATTCGTTACCTCTAGCTCATTGATAAACGAAAGAACTTGTATTTAGTGGGGGGTATAGTGTTTCCAAGTTTTCTATGATATTATTCATCCTAACAAGACTTGTTTGTCCTAAATAAAATATGCCTTCACCTTATGGATTGTAATTCATAATGACTATTTTGGTGGAAAATTTATCACAATTTTATTTGTAATTCTTGCAAGAGATAAGTAACGTTGGTAATTATGTCATGTGATGTTATTGTTTACATTATTTGCATTGGAGATTCCTACATACCTCAAGATCATGTGGTTCCAATGAATGCAACATTTTTTCAACTAAAAATGCTTGAGTTTTATTTTATTTGCATGCTGCTAAAGCAAATTGTGATGTCTCTATGACAGTTTGTATGGAACTTAATGTTTTCACATTCTCTACTTAAATTGCAAGGGACTGGTCAAGTTTTCCCCATCTTCTTAATCTATTGCATTCTTTTAACAATTTTCACTTTCCTAGATTTTCTTTATACAATATGTAAGAATAATAACTACAACTAATAACACCCAATATATCAATTTTAATAAGTATCTAGTCATGGCCAAGGATATTAAGTGGTAGTGGCATTATGGTTTACCAAACTTCAAATCAAGTCATAAATATAACTTCCAACAACTAAATTAAATGCTAATTGCTAAAATGTGGTGATTATTAGGACTAGAACTAAATATTTAATTGCTAGTTAGCACTGTACATGACCCGCAATTGATTGGCTAGAGTGACTAGAGTTTAAGATTTTTTTCTTTGAGTGAATGCTACAACTAATTGAGGGGATGTTTATATCAAGTTTCTAAAGGTCCTCTTTTTTCTAAATAATTCTAATGTACCAAATGTGGTGAAACCATTATTTTCTTCCCTATAAATTTAATGGTTTTTGTACGTAGTTGGAAATACCATAAAAATTTTCTAAACCAATGTGGCAAAGTAACTCCAAACTGGGACAAAAAGATTTATTTTTTATCAAAACCACAGTTTCCTTTATGAAAAATTCAAATTTAAATCATTCTCTCACTCTTTCTCTTGAACCATAAGGGAACCATAAATAGTTGTAGACACATAAAATAAACTCATAGATTTTCTCTTGAAATAACTCGACAAGAAAGGGAAAAACCTACAAAGTGTATGCAATTGTATGCAACTATGTCATGCCTACACTTCCCACACCTCTACTTCCCTCTTCATGCCTCTATAGCTCCTTCTACTCCCTCCATTTTCCTCTCACACCTCTTTCTTTTTGCTTTGCAGGAGTATCAAGTGTCTTTGAAAGGGGGAGGTCGTAGGGTTTTTAAAGAGATTTTTGTGACCATTTTCCCCAGGTGATTCGTATTTCTTGGTGCTTCTAAGAAATGGGTGCCATACCTCAATTAATATATAGTTCTTCCTTCATTTAGGCACCCCTCTCTTCATAAATGAGGATTGTCTCTGGTGTGATGGTCATTAAAACTACCCCCTACTTTGATTGAAACCTACAATGCTCTCCATTGTGGGTTTTTTGTTTCCTTTGGTTTCTTTTTCTTCATATGGATTCCCTTTTAATTTTTTAATTTCTCTTTTTCTCTCACCTTCTCCTTAGGCTTTATTTTATTTTTTATTTATAATTTATTTTAAATTCTTTTCTTATGTTTTATTTATTTATTTGATTTTCAAATGGTGAGGTAGGGATTTAAATTAGTCAATATTATTTTATTTCTTTATTTATTTTTATTTTCTCTAGCTTCACCTAATGGCTCAATTCGAAAATGTTCACAAAGAAATAAGAGGACTAATTGACCCATCGTCAAGGAAAAAAACTTACACAAGTCAAGGATTACTAATGGTGGATGATAAAATCTCAATTTGGGTGGAGTAATTGGAGTGACTCAACTTCCAACTAATCAAACTAAGCTACTGAGTTTAAGGTTCTTTCTTGGAATAGGTTGCCAAGTCCACCTTTTGTTGCACACTAAGCACTTCAAAAACTCATCCACATTTTGATAAAATTGTTAGTACCTAGTTAGTCTAATAAACATATAGATACATCCATGCCAAAATCAAATAACACTATTAAATTCATAAATATCAAATATTTAGTAGTTGCTTCAAATAGCCCTTTAAAGTGTTTAAATCTATTATATTAATAATTAGGTTCTTATGATCATCCAAAATAAGGGGTGTTATCATAGTTATAATTTCAAGGCTTTACCTTCATCCAAATTACATCGGGACAACAAGCGATTAACACAAAATGAAGTCTAGTGTCTATGAGGGAAGTGACATATTGTTGCATTTTTAAATGTACATCTGGTAAGAAAACCGTATATTGTTATCATCTCTAATATTAATATTAAATAAATTTGGAATTATAAAATTTCCTATTGTATTCCAAGTTGCTTCATTTGAATAATATTTTTGGTAAACTTCACCTAGAGATTGGTAACATAAAAGCTCTTCAAATAATGTTTGTGTATTAATATTTCACATGTATTTATCAACCCTTATCAATAATATATCCCATTATTTAATGCAACAACATTGATGACATTCATTTCTATTTAATCTAAAATTAGTGGCTCTAGGATAATGAGCTGAAATAATTTTGGTTAACACAACTATTGCAACCCTTATATTTATAGGTTTATATTTTCTAATTGATTTATTGGACCAGTCCCTGAAACAAATGTCAATTTACAGGAATGATAAAACTGTAAGGAGTTATAATCCTCTATTAAAAAGCTTAAAGTTAAAATATCATTAAAAAAAATGACTTCCACCCTCTAAAGAATCATGCTTTTCGTGTCGGTTACAATTGAGCATCTAGCAATATGATTTGAATGGGACAATACCATGTAATAATGGGAACATGATCAACCTGTAAAAATTGTGGGCTAACTTACTCTATGAATTTCAAGTTCATTGGATGTTTTTCTATCATACATCTAAGGATGTTGATATCAAAATATGTTATATAGAATTTAACAAATGTAAAAAAATTTATTGTGTTTGTAAATCTATCATAAAATATGGTACATGGGTATACAAAATGGTTCTATTACTGGATGCTTCAAGAATTTTTTTTGCAAGGACTAATTCCTTCAAACATATCAGAGTGAACTAAATTAGAAGATTTATAAGAACTATCATACTCTCGTATCATTTTTTTAAGACAAAGCTCTTACTTTTATTGTGCTCAAAAAATTGAAAAAAAGATAAATGGCAATAAACATCATTTTTTTTACTGTCCATTAGATTAAGTTGAAGAGCTTCAAGGAAAGATTGTACTTTAACTTTTCCATCAATGTTTTATATCATAGTTTGTCATCCATCACTATCAAATAAGCGGAATTACAAGTCCATAATTAATTGGTAAACCTGTTTCACTCCTAAAAATATTTTTAACTCACCATTAAACCATCTTCAGGTCACTAGAAACCAATACTTACATTTCAAAGGATACAAATATCTTATCTTAGGAGCACATTCCCACATCTATATTCTAATGGAAATCTCTTTATCTTCACCAACAAGGATTCAATCCTTCTCGACAATAACAAAAACCAGGTGGTGGCATCTGGAACTATGGAGCCTCAAAAAGCCACATTCAACCAAACGTTAATGGAGGCACTCAAGAGTTGCGAGAGAATGGATATCACATCTTCAAATCCAGTGTGCTAATGGAGGAAACGCTCAGGCCAAGGGTGATGAACGACATGCTCATACTCCCCATCGGTGAAGTCCCCATAATAAATAATGCCAAGAAAGGGACCATCGACTAGCAATCAACGACAAAGCCTTCTTTGAACTTGTTTCCCACAAACTTGTGGAAGCCATGGAAAGTTGGTTCTGGGACCGAGTTCCCACAAGAATACCAAGAATGTACCCCTCTATTCCAAAATATTCTTCTAAGCGAACGGTTCCTAGTGGGTAGAAGTAGCTCTAATTTTAGATGCCAGTTCTGTAGCGTCACATTCCCCATTCAACTTCAAGTCGGAAGTGTACATTCCTTATCACCTCCATTCCAACGATGAACCCAAAAGGGCAGCCATTACTTCCATTTTGATAAGGGAGATCAAGTACAATTCTAAATTCATCATCTAATTCTCTCTTTTGGGGTGACCCCAACCCAACCTTCACTTGCATGCTTACATCCCTCTGCCATGCACACAGAGTTGAAGAACACGAGAATGCTATGTTGGCATCCACCTTTGTCACCAAACGAAGTGGTGGATATTTTGTGTGTTTAGCAACTCCACCCAACATGGTGATAGTACCATCTAGGTGTTGTGAAGGGAGGTATTCCTTGCATGGTTGAATGGATTTTCTTTATTAATTAACCATAGTTAAATATTATGACTTCCTTTCTAAGGTGACTCTTAATATTCTTTGTCCATTCTAGATTTTTTTAGAAACTTATAAAAAATCTTCAATTATCAAAGTAGGAGGAAGAGGGGAAAAAATACTTGTATACAAGATTATTTAATCTTTGTGAAGGCATAAATAGTCGTCATTCAATGTATTCTCTGAGCTCATCTAAATGACAATTGCCCACATACCATTGTCATGTTTTACATTAATGAAGAAATTTTCTCGAGTCTTCCATATTCGTCAATAGAATCTAATTATTTTAAAAAAGTGAAAAATCAACAAAATTTAAAAAATTGTTAAATAACATCTATATCTAATTATGTGATTCAATGATTATCTGTAGAAATCAAAATTCATATACAATCAAAATATGTATAGATTTAAATTCTTATATAACTAATTATATAACACTGAAATATATTTAAATTTCACTTTTAATTTTCTATTCGAGTTTCCCTTGAGCCTTCTATAGATGCAAGTGGATATCTCGACTGGTTATAAATATTCACTATGTTTTAACAACTAGCACATGCACCTCTTGCTTTTCATGCACCTCTTGCCGAAAAGCCCACAATTATTGCCCTTGCAAAAGACACGACGCCTCTTCTTCATTTGGGCAATGACTGAGCACCCAGTTGTCATGCAGCTCTCCCACATACTCTACAAATGCCCGCAGGTTTGCGTTGGAAGTTCCGCCTTTCTCAACCGCCATTTTTGCCTTCTTACGCAGTTCCTGAGCTCTCACTCTCAACGTCTTTCCCTCTTCTTCCGCCAAAAGCTTTATCACTGCTCTCTTCACCACATGCTCGTCCCCCACGTCGTCCATGTGGGAGCATATTTGTTCTGCAATACCCAACAGCTCTACCAGAAGCCTGCTGTTAAAAGGCTGCTCTGCAAACATGGGCCAGGTGATCATGGGAACACCCAGGCTTCCGCTCTCCAGCGTGGAGTTCCATCCGCAGTGGCTTAGAAATGCTCCTGTGGAAGGATGGGAGAGGATGAGGAGCTGCGGGGCCCAGCCCCAGATGACCAGCCCTCTATCCTTAGTCCGCTCTTCAAACCCCTCTGGCAGGTCCATCTCCGAGACGCGCTTGATAGCCCATATGAAGGCCTGCTCGCTCGCTTCCAGCCCCCTCGCCAGCGCATCTGTCTGTTGTCTGTCCAGAGACGACAGGCTCCCAAAGCACACAAAAACTACTGATTCAGGCACTCGACTATCCAGCCACTGCAAACACTCCGCCTCACTTATATCCGCAGCCTTTCCTCGGCTATCACTGATAGCGCGTTCGACCCCCTCTGCGTCAAAAAGCTTCTTGGGAAGTAAAGGACCGATGCTCCAAACAGGCCTGTTGGTTAAGCTCTTAATGTGATCGATCCCCAGCGACTCCAACTCGCAAAACGTATTGAAAATCAGCCCACTTCCTTCCATGCTGCAATTGAGCTCGTCTGCGATGAAACTCTGCATGGGATTCGTTTCCGGGTCGCGCAAATGGAATGGCAGGTCGGATTTACGCAGCTTGAAATCGAATGAAAGATTGGGGACCTCGAAATACTCGTCGTCTCCTTCCACATTCTTCTGCGGTGTATGCTTCATCAATGAGTGTAAAACAGAAATACCGAATGCTCCCGAGGTGTGGAAAACCACAGTGGGAAGCCCAAATTTGGCGCCAGATTTGTGAACCCACGACGTAAACATATCGCTTATTATACAGACGGGAGAAGACGGGAAATTCTCTGTCTGATACTCTTCATTTTTCATCTCCTGCTCCAGCCATTGCTCAAATTGTCCAGCCAGCTTGTATGACGACTTCATGAGAATTCCGGTCATATGCAGCGGAACACTTTCGGAGCTTTCGATTCCCGCAGGCAGGCCTTCGATGGGAGGCATGGGAAGCGACACCAGTCGTATGTCCACGCCATGACTCGAACTCTTGACCGCCTGGTCCACTTGAGGCTGCAGACGTGCAGCGTTACCCGGTGTGGTTATATAGGAAACGATGAGCCCCTGAGAGGCCAAAAGCTTCGTGAGCTCCAGAAAAGGAATAAGGTGCCCCTGTCCGACGAAGGGAACGACCACTACATGAGGCTTTCTGCTCTTCTCACCACCATTCATTTTCTCCCCCATTTTGATATTCGTCAGACACCTCTCACAGCCAGACCATTGCTTGTACTTTCCATGGGAACCAAGTTATAGCCAAAAAAAATTACTGCGAATGCAACGATGGATTCATCTCATCCACAGAAAAAAATACTACGAATGCAACGATGGATTCATCTCATCCACAGAAAAAAATTACCACGTATGCAACGATAGATTCATCTAAGACACTCGAGAGGATTGCAGTCAATTCATATTAATGCATTAAATACTCATAATTTCATATGCTTTCGGATTTATTGACATTAAGCTAAACGTCGACAAAAAGTCTTGTCTTTTGCATGGATTTTTCTGTGTTTACGGCTTGCATGACGTTAGTTCGCACTTATTTTATGGCTTTATTCGGATGAGATTCACAAGATTCCTAGTCTTTGCTCACGACTCGTTATGAGGCGTGAAATTCGAGGTGGGAAGTGGAAGGAGTGCAGCCCACACATTGTGCGCTGATAAGGAGTGGAGAAAGCCCCACACATTTGTCTTTTTTAAGTGACCACCCAAATCTGATCTAAATCTAGATATTCTGAAAAATGGTTACGAGGCAATTAGTAAGATTAGTATAAAACATGTTTGTATGTTTTTTTTTTCCTCATTATTATTTTGATTTTTAATTGATCAATGCACGTAGTTCTTTGTCTTTTTTAAATGACTATCCAAATCTGATGTAAATTTAGATATCCTCAAAAATGGTTAGGAGGCAATTAGGAAGATTAGTATAAAACATGTTTGCATAGGAGAAAGCTCAAAGTACATAGTTCTTTGTCTTTTTTAAGTGACCACCCAAGTCTGACCTAAATCTAGATATCCTCAAAAATGGTTAGGATGAAACTAGGAATATTAGTATAAAATATGTTTGCATTTTATTTATTTGTGATTATTATTTTGATTTTTAATGCTATTATTATATTTTTATTTTGTGATCACCCAAATTTGATCTAAATCTAGATACTAAAAAATGGTTAGTAGGCAACTAGTTGTAGACACTAAAAATGTCCTGATTGATACCATGCATCTGATTTTGATCAACTAACACCGTTTCTTTTTAAATCACTTAATTGAATAATCAACATTATTTAATTAAAATTAGCAAATTCAACTATTAATCAAATAATTAATTTTATTGATTAAATCGCCCTTCTTCTAACTAATTATTCATCTCATTTAATTAAATCCTCTTTTAATCCTCTCATTTGATTAAAAATTAATCAAATCAAATGTTACATCTCCTAATCCACTCTAATTAATTAATTCTAGATTAATTAATCCTAAATCAACTTTCTAATTAGCGTTATCAAATCCTCTAGCTTTTAACTCCTGAAAAGTTAAATCAACTCATGGTCAACTAACCAGGTTGCACATAAAAATAATTTCAATTAATTATTTAATTCTTCAATTATCCTCACAAGGCATATTATGGGGAATATTCTGCTCAACCACCTCTTAATCAATTTCCTTCCAAAGGATTTCAAAAATCTATCACATCATCTTACATTTGCAATAAATTCTCATACAACCTTTCAAATCCTCTTACATCCTCTAAAATCTCATTTAATTCCTCTTACAAGAATTTTAAATTCTCAACCAACAACATTTACTTCTTTTCCATCCTCTTCCACTCACACATTTTCCAAAATCTGCTCCAACTTCCTCCAATAGAATTGTGGCTCTTGGCACATTCTCATTAGCTCTCAATTTATCCCACGTTCACCAATTTTCTTCAATTTTCAACCCTTGGCTTCTATAAATAAAGACATTATTTTCATAATATGGATCCACAACTTTATGGATTATCACTATAGCCATTTGAGTTCTTAGTTTTCATCATTTTCAAGTTTCATAACTAGATTATAGCAATTTTTCATCTTTGAATCATCCACACTACGTCAAGCTTATCAAGGGATTGGGAAAGAGCTTCTTTCCACATCAAAGGAGCACCACTCCCCCTATGGGATGAAGGTTTTGTTAATTTAGATTAGATTACATGTTTCAATTATATTACTTCCTTGTTTATTTCATATTTTTTTCTTAAATTAGTTGAAGAATCTCACAGGGAGCATTAGATTTGTGTTACTAACATGTTTGACATTATTTTGTTGACCTTTTGTTAGTCTATGCAGGTTTTGTGGTCACACTAGTAATACTAGAATAACACATGTTTGTATTTTATTTTTCCGTGATTATTATTTTGATTTTTTATGGTATTATTATATTTTTATTTTGTGACCATCCAAATCTGGTCTAAATCTAGATATCCTTGAAAATGGTTAGGAAACAAGTTCTAGTAAGATTAGTATAAAACATGTTTGCATTTTATTTTTCAATGATTATTATTTTGATTTTTCATGGTATTATTATATTTTTATTTTATCGTCACTTGTTTTCAGTGACTATAAACTTTAAATTCAAATTTAAATTTGATTTTATAAACTTTCCTTTTGTAATTATCGTGAGTTAATTTAGTGTATGTTTATATTAATTTGTTTAGTATGTCAATATACTTAAAGACATTCATTCACTCATTTCGAAATAGTCTTAGAAGAGTTATCAAAAGAATTATTATAGAACATTTGTCAGAATATTATAGTAGTATTTTAGAGTATTACATCAACAAACATTCATAACTACAAAAATTGCATACCATCTAATTTTGACACTGCAAATTATACATATTTTAGCATTCATCCTATATAATGTTTTAAGACTCAATTTCCCATTTTATAGCTTTTGGATAATTTGAATGCAAAATTTCATGAGAATTTGTGTATTTATGTTTTATGTCATGTTTTCTCTAATTTTTTATGTTCATTTTATAATTTAAGTCATTTTTTGATAAATTTAAGCTTTATTTATTTAGGACTAAAGTATGATTGCAATTTCATCTTGTATCATAAAGTCATACAAATGGTCAAAATGGCTATAATAGTGTCATTTTAAATTCCTTTTGGAGAGTAATCATCATTCACCCTAGCCTAGCTAGTTTCCAATAGTTGTCTCTTAATTCCTTTATTTGAAATAGTCCTTTGAATTAATGAGATTATATTTTTGATAAATAAGTGTCTAGATTATCAATTCTAAAATAGTATGATACATATTCACAAAAAAGGTGGGTGGGAGAAAATCACACCCCTTGAGTCCACACAGGGCTAAAGACTAGAGCACAAAATCAAAGAAATAAATACAATTTCACTAAGTAGCTAAAGAAGTAGAGGAGGATCCTAGTTTCCTGGTTCACCTTATACATCAAGAGGGTATGGGGTGTCTATGGGAGGTTCTTGAACCCATCATCATATTTATATTTATCTTTATCTTTATCTTCTTATGTAGCATAGAATGGAAAAATTACAAGAGTTAATTAAGGAAACTTGGTGGAATCAAACTATTTGTGTATGCCATCAATAGGCTACCCCAAAGGTTCCTTTCACAAGTGAAAATGAGGCAGAGAGTTGAAGAGAAGGGTGCAACCAAACTTGTTGTCTACAATCTCTTCTTGTAGTTGGGAGAGAATTTTGGGAGTGAGTCTCCTAGGTATTTCAAGTAGAAATAATTTATCTATGATAGTTCTTACAAGAAGTTGAGTGGCCCCTGGAGTAAAGTGGAGATGGAGGAAATTTATCCACTACACAAGGGGCATTATCCCAATCATCAAGGAACACTTGTAAGTGGGTGAGCTCAAGTGTAATTTTCTTTTTTACATTTTATCTATAATAAATAGTAGAATATAACATAGGTTTAGTATAAAGAAAATATATCAATTAACCAAAAATTTGGTAAAGTAGCCACTACACAAGGGTCATTACCCCAATCCTCAAGGAGACGCTATAAGTAGGTAACCTCAAGTGTAATTTTTTTTCTTACATTTTAATCTATTATAAAATAGTAGAATATAACATAGGTTTAATATATAAAAAATATATCAATCAACAAAAAAATTGGCAAAGTATCCAAATTCTTATCTTTCCATATGCTATGAAGCATGCCAAATTTGGTTTAATTTGTTAGAAATGTGAGACCAAACCCATAAAATAACCATGTTCAATGAAAAATGTTATGGTTTGAAGGGATTGAAAATATTAAGGATCTAGGTCCAAACATTTTGGGCTCTTGGACAAAACTAGAATATAGGTTCTTGAAAGACTTTAGCTACTTAAAGAATGAGCAACGAGAATCTATAAATCTCAAATTAGATAACCTAGATCCAACATAAAGGAATTAGAGAATAATGCACCAAGAAAAGTGAGGCTACTTGGGATCCAAAGTGGGAACCATGGGAATGTGGGGAGAGAGCCAAATATATACTCAAGTCATGTTTTATAATTATAAAAGTAGTGTTTGGACACCACTTATAATATTTCCACTAAGGCTTGGAAGAATTGATACCAATTTTGTGAATCATATCATCCAAAATTACCCTATGGTTGTGAAAAAAATTCACAATCCTTATTAGAAAGGTGAAACTTGGATTTACTGCATTCCATGATAGGAGACTCATGGAAGTTCTAGAGAAGAGGTTTCATAGAGTCTTAAATCCTTTCTTGTGAAATATTAAGACACACACCCAAGGAAACTTTGTTAATATGTTACTGTGATATTACAATATGGGATACCACTATATATTCTAATAGTTGTTGGAAAGCCTTTACAAAATATAGAACCATTCTAAAGAAGTCAGGGCTTCATGGCTTCCAAAGCTCTATAAATATTTTAAATTATCAAAAAAATCCCTTGGATTTTTCACTAAGTTCTTAATGGTGAGAATGGCTCAAGTCCCAATCCCCTTCCATGTAGGTCATCTAAAAGGATAGCCACCTGTGATACAATATTGCACAAAGTTTTTGTAAGATTTATCAACATAAAGGGAACAAATCGTCCACTTAGTGAAAAGATCCAAACCCTAACATTGGGTAGATAAAATCCCCAAACCTCTAGAACCCTAAGAGTGGAAATAGAACTCCCAATCCATCTTATGAAATCCATTGTTATTTTATGAAGATGCTTAAATATAATCACGAAGAAGATCTTTTGACTTCATGTAAGAGTCTTATAAGGAGCTCATTATGATGAATAATGCAGATAAGTAACCACAAGAATCTTAGACCAAACTTTAAATCTCTTACCCAAATAAAGTGGTTTGGTGACCTAATAGACCAACTTCTTTCTATTTTGTTAAGAATAAATTTCTATAAGGATACACATGAATCCCAAAAAGTGAAGCGAATGCCTAGTAATATGAATTAACTTCTCCATGACGAATTCATTTCAAATTTTATGAATTAAGATAGGAAGGAATAAGAACGAAGGATTTTCTATAATATTGAGTCTTATGTCATTGTTCATGATAGATCCAAAAGATTTATAAAAAGAATCCAAGCACTTAAGGACCTATTTAATATTTTTATCCTTTTCTAAGAGTGTGAGAATGGAATCATTTGCAAAGTGACCATTATTGAGTTGATTTCATGAATTAGGTAGTGTTATATATTTGACCAACCATTGAGACATAGAATGAAGTCAAAAGATAACCAAATCCTTCAACAAAAAGCACATAGAGAACTAGAGCCAAGAGACAACCCTAGTGAATGCACCTAAAAATAACAAAAGGCATTAGATTACTAAACATTGATAGTAATGCAAGTTGATACATTGACAAAGAGCATGTAAATTTATTGAATGAAGTGAGGCTTAAATTCTAGAGCTTGAACTATGACTAAGATAAACGGCCATTCGATATGGTCATAAGCATTGACAAGTCAATTTTGAGGAATATAACCTTTTGGTGAGTGCCCCTAGCCCATTCCATACCTTCCCAAACTATGATAATGTTATCTTAAATATATACTAAATTTAATGAAACCATTTTCACAAGCCTCGCAATTTGAGGAAGTGGATGACACACTTTTAGATCCAAGGATTTAGAAATTATCTTATAAGATACATTGAAAAAGGTGATGCATTCAATTAAAAATATCTTCTATTTCTTTACAATTACGTATGAATTTAATATTTCAATTTTTTATTGGTTTTATTAATGATCTAGAGTGGAAGGATTCAATATAAACTTTGTGTGAGTCCTCACCAATACTATTTTAAAGGGAATAGTGAAATTCACAAGAGAATCCATCACAATTGGGGGCCTTATCACTAGGAATGGTATGAACAACCTCCTTGAGGTTAGTAATAGAGAGAAATTGGGCACAAAATACTTGTTGTGTGGATGAAATCTAATAGGAAACAATCTAGAAGTATGCTTGAAGAGTATGGTCTCTTTCAAGAGAATTTTCTTAGGTAGTGAAAACTTGTTCATAGTACCTGAAACAATCTTAGAGAATATACAAAATTTCTTTGAGAATATTATGCCCATCCTTGATTTTCTTGATGTAATGTCTTCACATAAAAAACTCTAATAGGTTGGAAAAATATTTAGAAAATCTATCCCCAACCTTAAGATGGGACATTTTGGCTTTGATTTGAGTGTGTTTGGTTGAATACTAATCAATAATTTACTTTTTATGACAAAAATAAACCACCCTAACTTGCAAAGTAGAGGAAAGGAGGTTGGATTCAAGAGTTTCAATATCCATATGAATATTTTAGGTTGTGGATTTATATGCATGGTGTCAAAAAATTGATAGATGGAATCCATAGATGCAAATGAAGCAAGAACTATGGTTGATGGCTCTATTCCATCAATTAATCTAGCTAGTTACATATGTGGGTTAGGATTCTAGTTTAAAACCCTATTGATGTGCACTAACAAGGGCTAATGAATTCATAGAAAAGTATTTATAAAACTAAGTTTTAAAGCTCTAAGGTATTCCCAAGTTTACTATTAAAATTTGAGATTGATAGAAGTGTGGTCTAACCAAGTGACATCTAGGAAAGGTTGCATTAGGAGTGAGAAATAGCTAACAAAGGAAAAATAAATGTGTAAAAATCATCTCACAATATAAGAATTTAAATATTTTATCAAATGTAACCAAAAACATATTTCACATATACCAATGGGGACGATTGTGGTGGCATCCTAAATTGGGATTAAAAAGACCTATTTTATTTCACATGTAATATCATGTCTCTCATTCACTATCTATCTAGCATAAGAGAAAGGCCACAACTTTATCATACAAAATTTCCACCATATTATAGTCCCTACACATAACCCAAGTGGTGGTAGAAAATGTATTAACAATCCATCAACATGAAAGAGATCTCTCAATAACATCATTGGAAGCATAAATATTTATAATATCAATCAAGTAATTATCAAAATTTGAGAGTTTAGTGTAGAAAATTGTATGCCTCTACATTTTCACATTTGTTTTGGCCCTGCCTACTAAAATTGGGCTTCTTTATGCCTTTTTTGGTCCTATTTTGCATCCACAAGCCTTAATTAATGCATCCTTTTGAGGATAATCTCAACACATATGTAATGACCAATCATAATTCATTGAATTTGGTTTGTATGTCCTGAATTTAGTGATCTGGGACTCATACACCACCTTGGGCATATGGGTCCCACCTAAGTTTCAAGGCCCCATCAGATGTCGGCTTGTAGTGTTGTAATTTCAAGAAATTTGGCATAAACGAGTATAAATACAAGGTTATTTCACTCCTTTTTCATCTAACAAGCTTACAAGTCATAAAGTTATCATAAGAGCACTTACAAGAGCATTAAAGAGTGATTATTAAGCATTTTGGAGCATCATTCAAGTATCAAGCATCATGTCAAAGTCATCATGCATCATGTTTTTTTTTTAGCTAAGATTTGTGATGTAGGTATCTTATGATTCAAGCAAGCGTTCAAGTCAAGATCCATAACATACAAGCAAGAGTCAAGATCTACATTTATTCTAGTCATTGCATACAATATTGCATCCTTAAATTATCATTTATCTTTTGATGTTTGTTAGGATTAGCCATAAAAAGATGTAATTTCTTAGGCTTGTGGATGCAAAATAGGACCAATTAAGACATAAATAAAGGTGAATAAAGCAAGGTGGGCCAAAAAAAGTGTGAAAATGAAAGGTTGTACATTTTCCTACACTACATTTAGCCCCCACTTTAGTGAGAGGATGAACTTGCTTCAAACTCACACTAAAGTAGCCAACCACTCAATCATGAGGGGTTCAAATGTACGAATGCTAGTAAGATAGGATGACAATAATCAAGAGGGTAGCCAAGTCCCCAAGGTCAAGATCCTATGAAAAACCAACATAGGAACAAAGGAACACAGTTGTGGATGATATATGAACCCATAACTAGATTGCAAACATACACAATCAAAGATAGGAGAAAGGAAAAAAGAAAAATAAAAATGCAATGGATCAAGCTTCAATTGGCCGTCCAACATGTTGTGGACTAGGTCTAGGTTGTTTGTCCAAAAAAGGTTTACAAGTGGAATGCATTGTCCACTATACAAACTGTAAGAATTGGCTATGAAGGTAGCCACCCAAGATCTAGAGGCCTAATAGAAATCACAAGAATAAGAGAGATAGAAATAAGATGACAAGAATAAACTGTATTCAATATCAATGATTTGAGAGGATTCTAATTAATATAATGAGAGAGACCCCTTGGTTATATAGCCAAGGTGAGAACATAGAAGGGCATAAGATTATGACAAGTGTCGTAATCTTATGACATGAGACAACTATGAGAAGTTATCACTCCACCTAAAGTGGGAAAGAGATAATGTGATAATCTCCACAAAAGGTGGATCTCCCACAAAAGGTGGAGAGATAATCACATGATGTGTCCACAAAAGGTGGAAGTGATGTGGTAATGAGATGTCAAGTCCACTAAAGGTGGAAAATCTCCAACAACCTCCTATGTGGTCCCTAAGTAAACTTAACTAAGGTGCAATCATGACCTAAGACAAGGTACAATACATTTAATTACACCAACACCCCCCCTTAAGTGCAACTTAGGTAGAATGTACACAAATGCAAACAATGCAAGATGGGTCCCGACTACTAGGCCATTTTAGGTACCCATGTACACACAATGCAATCTCTCATAAAGCGGAGAAAAGGAGAAAACCTAGTGGGACAAAAATCCTCCCCAAAATAGAGAAACAAAATAAGAATCATGCTCTAGGAAGGATAAAACCTCAAGTGAGGAAAAAGTCCCCCCCCATAAGAGATAGTCCATGCAACCCCCCCTCAATGGAGAGTCACTACTCAAATGTCACAATTTCAAGAGTCCCCAATCTAAACTGAAGAAGGAGAGAATGTAGAACAATGTGAAAGCTGAAGTAGAGCAGACCAAGGATGATGTTGAGTCCTCCAAATGTTGTTACAAAAGAAATGCCAAACCGTGCAAAGCACTAATGGAAGGAATCAGGTACAACTGTAGGAGATGCCACATAACTAGTGACTGAGCTGAATCTGTCAACTCAAGAGTAACTGCAGAATCTATCAATGAAGAACTGTAGAAGAATCCACACTGCAACAGGAATAAGGTCAAAACCAAGAAGACAACTACGTGAGCATCAACTGAATGCTCAATAATAGCAAATTGGGACAATCCGTGTCTCACTGGAGCCATGCACCAAGTCTCTGGATGTAGAACCAAACTTCTGAAGACAGGTAGAGTGCTTCCAAAATAGGAGTCTATATGGTGATTAGTCCATCTCACCGAAATGCATGGGTAACCAGCCGCTGCATATGCTAAGTATATAGGAACTAACACTAGATACATAGATCAATCCAAAGAAGCATACAGAACATGACATAGTACACTGAAATAAAAGATTGTGGCACTTTAGTTTAGTGCGATTACAACATTACAAAGCGGAGAACTACAATCAACATGATGAAAAACTGGAAATGCTGACGAAGAAGCCAACCAAAGGAACCCAAAGCTGAAGACTGTGAAGAAAGCCCTCCAGGTGGATGTCGGTAGGAGCAACTGACCCCCATTTGACTGCCGATCAGAAGAGCAAATGGTCCAAGACAAGGCTCGATCGGGAGGCAAAATAATTTTCCAGGTTTACTTATTATTGCATGATTTGTTTTTAAAAAAACTTAATTAAAAATTTAATTTAAAAACATGATTTATTAAAAAACTTTATTATTAAAATAATAAAGAAAATTAATTTTTGAAAAAAACTTTATTAAAATAAAGAAAAAAAAACATTTTGTTTTATTTTTTGAAAAAACCTTTAATATAAAATATTAAAAGTAAAACTTTATTAAAAAATTATTTATTTTTAAAAATTAATAATAAAAACATGAAAAGTTTTATTAAAAACTTAAAAAAGATTTAAGTTTTTATTTAAAAAACTTTAAAAATCATTTAAAACTTTTATTAAAAAGTTTGATTTAAAAAACAATTAAAAAGATTTAAATTAAAAAAACTTTTAAAAAATGGCTTACAGGGGGTCCCGCCGCCTGTCCGGCCAAAGGCCATGGCAAGTGGCGGTACCACCTGCCGACCCCGGCAGTACCTGCAGGCGTAGGGTACCCGACAGGGCCTGCCACACAGGTACCCTGTCGGGTACCCTGTGTACCGCAGGAATTCAAATTTTTTTAGATTTTTTAGATTGGCTATGAAGGTAGCCACCCAAGATCTAGAGGCCTAATAGAAAGCACAAGCATAAGAGAGATAGAAACAAGATGACAAGAATAAATTGTATTCAATGTCAATAATATGAGATGCAGTACAAATGTACATAGGAGACCCCTTGGTTATATAGCCAAGGTGAGAACATAGGAGAGCATAAGATTATGACAAGTGTTGTAATCTTATGACATGATACAACTATGAAAAGTTATCATTCCACCTAAAGTGGGAAAGGATAATGTGATAATCTCCACAAAAGTTGGATCTCCCACAAAAGGTGGAGAGATAATCACATGATGTGTCCACAAAAGGTGGAAGTGATGTGGTAATGAGATGTCAAGTCCACCAAAGGTGGAAAATCTCCAACAACCTCCTATGTGGTCCCTAAGTAAACTTAACTAAGGTGTAATCATGACCTAAGACAAGGTACAATACATTTAATTACACCAACACAAACAAAATGCATGCTCACAAGGGCTAGTGAAGCTAGTTGTTCACTAGGTGAGCCCAAAGAAAACATATCAAATTCATACCTCCATGACTTTAATAAGTCAGACAAAAGGAAAATTCACACTCACAAGAGCTAGTGAAGATAGTTGTCTACTAGGTGAGCCCCAAGATACCATATCAAATCCATACCTTCAGGAATTTAATATGCAACAAGAAAGAGGGATATTAGAAGGGATTTTTCTTAGTTTGTTCAAGGTCTCATCTTAGGGAACATTGTGCTTAACGTCTCCAAGAGAGGACAAATATAAGGTATCATCTTAGGGAACATTGTCCTTAATGTTTCCAAGAGAGGACAAGTGCAAGGAAATATCACACTCTCAGAGGAAATAAAATCCAATGACACCACCAAGAAAGGAACATATTGTAGGAAGAAAGAAAATCACTCAATGAAACATCAGTGTCGATGTATGCCCCCACTTTAAAGTGGTTTCTAACATCATTACTTTGAGAAATTGCTTTAAAGTATAAGAATACATGAGAGGATACTCGGAAATCCCTATGCCAAGTCATATGTTTCTGATAAGCTACGTCACATGAAAAGGGGAGCGATTGCCCCCAAAACTCAAAATGTCACATGTGATCCAACTAAAGGCATGCCATCCACATCCCAAGCTTGCTTGTACATATACATGGAAGGAGGTAAACTAGCTAGAAGAGACAATAACAAGTGACATATGAGGAGAAGGCTATCTAACTCCTTTCCCCAACTTAGTGCAGGACAAGGGTGAGCCGAAATGATGTTGAATTTTATCACTTAAAGCCTTACATTCATTAGTAGCATGATCATGAACTCTTTTAGTAAACTTTCTTTCATGTTCTTGTACGAAGAGAGATCAAATGATCATGGACGAGTGTTGAAAAGATACTCTCTTGATCAAAAATAGAAAATGGCTCTTTATTTTGTGACAAAGATATCTCTTGCTTAGTACACGATGTCATACTTACACAAGACTCTTTAGATTGCAATATTTTGTACTCTTCTTTAAAGGAAGGTGTAAAATCTAATGAATTCCAATCATTACTGTTTTGCGTGATGACATTAATGTTAAGCAAGAACTTATTTTTTTCTTTCAAATGATAACAATCAAGACCACTAGTGTCTATCAATTCAAGATGCACTATTGTTAAAGTTGGCTTGGAGGAATCTTTTGTAAGAGTGTTGATGTTATGTGAAGGCTTTATTTTGTCTTTTGAGAGACAATAACCAAGACCACTAGTATTTCCTTACATGTGAGGCTCTATAGGGACACAAATGCCTTGTTCTCTATCACCACATACTTTTCCACTATAACTAAATTATTTCATCATTTCATAACCTTTTCCATAGAGCTTCTTCATCTCTTTTGGATTCAATAATGGCTCATAATTATTTGTGTCAAAATCAGTTGTGTAATTGTTGCATGTTGAAGATTCACCTTGTGTAAGCTCTTGTTGTGTTGACATTATTGTTTTCCCTTTTTATTCTTTACTATTGTTGTTGATTTCATATTCTCCCAAGAATGAAGGTGTGAAATACAATGAACCCCAATCATCTTCCAACAATTTTGATGTTATTTTGATCTCTTGTTGTGTAGTTGTTAGGGGTGCTATCTTCGAGGTTGGAATTAATGTTTTCAAAGGACTTGGTGTTCCTTTTTCTACATGTAAGCAACTTTCAGGCTTAGGATCAATTTCTACTTTGTACACCTTATTATTGTAAACATACTTCATTATGGGATGAAGAGTTGAAGGCACACCATGCATCTCATGAATCCACATTCTTCCTAAAAGAAGGTTATACAAAAGCTTATGAGGCATAACATGAATAGGAGTTTGGAAGGTATCCTTTCCAACTGTAATAGATAAAGTGATTACTTGAAGCAGTTGCTTCCCTATGTTTCCAAATCATCGAATTGATAAGGAATTGGATTGAATTTGTGACTTATCTATGTGAAGTTTATCCAAAAGAGTTACACTACACATATTAAGAGTTTATCCATTATCAACAAGTGTAAACTTAATCCCTACTGTATTGTGGATAGTTATTATCATGAATGCTTCATTTATCTTTCTCACTTCCAAGGGAGGTAACTCATTTTGGTGAAGGGTAATATCGATGTTAACCGCATTCATTCCCTGAATGAGAGTTCCTACATAGGTTGGATTTTCACCAAGGGGAACAAAAACTTGTTGCAAAAATGTTTGAAGCATGGTGTGGTAACTAGGTGAGGTTTGAATAAGATCCTATAAGGAAATCTTAGTGGGAGTATTCTTAAGTTGTTCAACAAGATCATACTCCTTTCCACTTTGCGAAGACAATCGAGGAGGACCAGGTAAGATAGGGTTGGGAAATGGGAGGGATGTTGAAGTTATTTTTCTTGGTTTTGGATTGTTTCTAGTGTTCTATGTATGAGCAATGGTATTAGAACTTGACTACTACAAAACATTGTTCTTAGGTGGGTAAAGGATAAGTTCAGGTTTGTTTTGAGTTTGTTGTTTTTGAGAGGGTGGATAAATGATAAGTTTAGGCTCAGGAGAGTATGTCAAGGGGTATCTAATGTGCATAACCTTAGGAGAATCCTTATTTCCATGATCTCTTAGTGAAGGGGAGTCTAATGTCACTTCATCATCTTCATATAATGAATTACTATTGTCTATGTTCTCATTTTCTTCCACTGTGATATCTTTCCTAGTAGAAGAGTTTGTAGGAGAACTAAAAACTAAATTTTCTTGAAATTCAAGGATTGGTTCTTCCAAAATGACTTCATCGCAAGTAGGGGAATGATCAATGGTTGAATTGTCTTGCCTATCAATGATGTCATTATCTTGTTCAAGAATGTTTTCCTCATGACTTTCATTGGTTGAATTTTCTAACACCAAGACATCTTCCCCACAACTAAGAGAGATACTATGAGAATAAAAAATGTAATTATCATGATTATCCATACTTTCACTCCTTTGTCCTATAATATCTTCCAAAATAGGATAGGTAGGGGAAGGATCATAAATATGGTTGTCATAGATCTGAATTTTTTTATTATCCAACATCAACATATCTTCAGTTACACTTTCATTCTCTAGAGCATTATCACAAGAGGTGAAGATGTTGGGAGATGAATGTAGACTAGTTGAATTTTCAATGGTTATGTGGTTGTCATGATTACCTATCATGGTTGTTTTTTCTTGTTCATCAATGACCTTCCTAAGAGAGGTAGAAGGAGAGAGACGACTAGGATTCTCAAAACTCTCATTGATTGGCCTTCTAACACAAAAATATATTATTCCCAAATAGGAGAGATATTAGGAGAAGAATGAATATGATTGTTAGGATTTTCCAAGGCTATCTTCCCTTTCATTAAGATAATCCCATGTGGGGGGATATGAACTATTTCTTAGCATGCAGGTAGAAAGGTAAGGTACTAACATTGTTTGACCAAAAATGAAAAGCACTTTTAACCTTCTCATGCAATGTTTTAATAATGTAAACAATGTATATCCCAAGATGCAAAACACTTTTATCCAATGTATGCAAAACTTTAAGAATGCAAACAATGTATATCCAAAAATGAAAATCACTTTTAGCAAACTTATGCAAAAATTTATGAATGTAAACATTGTATATGCAAAATTGAAAAATAATTTTATCCATGTATTATGCAAAGTTTTAGAAATGTGAGCACTTGCAGATCTGATGATGCTTGTAATTGAAATGATTTCAAAAATGAGAGCCTTAAATTGATTTTTTTGACCTAGATGCATAAAATAGATGTTCTCAAAATTTTCCAAACTTATAGTATATGTTACTAGGAGGCTTAGGAAGCACAAAAAAGTAGATTTAAATCCTGAAACTATAACTTCAAAATCAAAAGGGACTAAGACACCAAAAAGGGTGTCTTTGTCCCACTAATGAGATTTTGAGGTCCCAAAAACTAAAACAGATAGCAAACAACTTAGATAACGTTATGATCCAAAAACCCATAGGTACACCAATAAGGGTATTTTAGTCCGAGTAGAGGTTTTTTTTAGAAAAATAGCAAAGGTTGGATTGGTGACAATGTTCCTAGGTTTAGAAATACTAAGGGACCTGATGTTTAGAAGAGAAAACTGTGCAAATGAATGCAAGAAAAATTAACTAATGAAAAGCAATTGAATGCACAGTTGAATGCAATTTATTTCAATTTTGAATGCAATAAAAATGTTCCTAAATGCAATTAGGATGATTGAAAATGAACTTTTTTAGCTTTTCAATTTAGATAAGATGATGCAAGAAAGCAAAAATGCAACCTATATGCACTTTCACTAATGAAAATATGAGAAAACCTAGATGCACTTTCACTAATACAAGATGAAATGCAAGAATGAATGCAACCTAGGTCTAGGACCTTAGTGAACTCCAATCAGAAAATGAGTTTCCAAAAGGTTGGGTTCAACAAAATGAACCATTGGGGAAACTACAGTAGGAAAAGGGACTCACAATACAAGAAAGGAATCCCTAATCCAATTTTTCCCAATAGGGGGGATGGTTCATTCAAGGAAACCTAGGATCCCAAAGTGGATTGACTATCAACACAAAGATGAGTCAATTCTCAACAAGGGAGACCTAGGAAGATTCCTTAGGCTTTGAGGGGTTCACCACTAAGCAAAGGCTTGGAAAAGACAACTTAACATTTAGCTCACAAAACCTTGTAATACAAGCCAAATAATGAGTGCAAATGACAAAATTAAGTAATAGAAAGTTAGGATGTATGTACTTGGGAAGTTTGTAAATGTGATAAGGATTTTGGAAATGTAAAAATGTTATCAAAATATGCCAAGGAGGACTAAGATGCACTTGCAGTTTTCTTAGTCTCGTTGCTACTTTTCAGGGTAGATACAGAATATTCTGATGTCAAAACTGGATCTGAAGGAATCTCTGAAAAATACCTCCATGAAGACTAAGAAGCCCTTACTATTGTCTTAGTCTAGATCTAAATTTTTGCAATCTCATAATGTGATCCTGAGGTCAAAGTTCTGCACTTCCTTCTTCTTAGATCCCAGGTCCTGAAACTTCTAGATCTGATCTATAGGTGACTTTCCGTGAAGATGACAACTTTGTAATGAAACTTTCCAACTTTGCAATCCAAATGATTTTCAACCTAAATCTACAAACTAAAACACATAAGAGAAGAATTTTATTTTTATTTTTAGTAAATAGGGGTTTGCTTTGGTCAAACCCCTTGTTGGTAATTAAACCTTGGAATGAAATGAGATAATGAAGGGAAATGATGAATGAACAAATTGCTATATTGCAACTCACCGAACTCTTGTTATGAAATGTACAAACTTGTGTGAAGTGGCTAGCTTGAATGTAGATATTTAAATGGAAGTAATGGTTGATAGATCTTGAATTCAATTGCTTGCTTGAATCAAAACCCTACATCACAAATGTTAGCTCAAAAACACACATGACACAAGAATATCTTTGACATGATGCCTGAATATTGATGATGGCTCCAAAATGCTTGATGATTTTTTCTTGAATGCTCTTGATCTCATAAACTTTCTATAAGGACAAATACTTGAATGCTTGGTGTTAAAATGAGAGAAAGAACCTTGTATTTGTACTTATCCATGCTTAATATCCTGAAATTAGACCACACCAAGCTGACACATGAATTCATTAATTAAAGAAGGCTAAATCTCACCAAGATTTGAAATTAAATCCAAAAAAAAACTTAAGCGGGACTAAGATTCCCTAGGTGGCGTCTTAGTCTAGGGCATCTTAGTCTCAAGGCTTGAAACTCAAGGCACAGACTCCAAAAAGGGGACCAATTAAGGTTCTTTTGAAAATAGGGTCCCAAGACCTTTCGGGGATAAAGACCCCCCAGGTTTCTTATTAGTCCCAATCCAAAAATCAAGGACACAACCAAAATAATTAAATTATCATTTATATTTTGATTTTTGTTGAGATTAGCCATAAAAAATTGTAATTTTTTAGGCTTGTGGATGCAATATAGGACTAATTAAGACATAAATAAGGATAAATAAAGCAAGGTGGGCTCAAAAAAGTTTGTAAATGCAAGGGTATGCATTTGCCTACACTATATTTGGAACGCAAGATAGCAATCTAGTTATTACCCCCTTGATAACCGGATGCAAGTTGAACAAGATAGATGAATCCCCTGATCCAAATTAGACCATGTATAGATCAATGATAGGTAGCTTGCTATACCTAGCTACATCAAGAATTGATATCATGCAAGTAGTGTGCATTGTTACAAGATTCCAAGCTACTCCTAAAGAGTCTCATGTCAATGTGGTGAAAAGAATTTTTAGATATATCAAGAGTACAATTGACTATGGGCTATGGTATACTAAAAGTGAAGGTTTTTCTTTGATAGAATATAAAAATATTTATTGGGTAGGGAGTGTGGATGATAGAAGAAGCACTAGTGGTGGTGCCTTCTTTCTTGGAAACAAACTTGTTTCATGGATGAGAAAAAAGCAAGAATCAATTATTCTTTCAACAACTGAAGAAGAGTGTGTTGTAGTAGTGGCATGTTGTACCCAAGTGTTGTGGATGAGGAAAACACTAAAATAAATCAAGGTAAAGTACAAATCACATGTCTCTAAATTCTTTGTGATAATTCAAGTGCTATAAAAATTTCAAAGAATCTAGTGATGCACTTTAGGACTAAGCATATCTCAATTAAGTATGAATTTTTAAGAGAAAATATAGCAGATCAAGAAGTTAGCATGTAATATGTGCCAATCAAGGAATAGGTTGGAGATGTATTCATCAAACCTCTTCCCAAAAGAGAAATTTGAATCCTTCAGGTAGAAATTGAGAGTGGTTGTTCTTGCCTCACATCACTAATTCTTAGTGATAGGGCATAACTCCAGGGGAGCTTCACAAAAGATTCTTTATCCCTAGAAGAAATGAGAAAAGTCAAGTCAGGTATGCAAATTTTTACAAAATTATAGTGACTTGATAATCCTAGATATCATGTACACACTCTTGTATATGATAAAGGGGGAGAAGAATTTGAAGAAAGAAGGAAATTATATCCTAGAGAGTCTCTTTGCCATTGATTTCAAAGGGGGAGAATGAAGAAAATGATCTGGTAGTTGAGCTCTGATTGCAAAGGGGGAGAAGATTTGTAAATGCTCTGATAAGAAGTTTGGGTCTACTCAAAAGGGGGAGATAGAGTAAAATGGTTGTTGTTTATAAAAGGGGGAGATATGCCCAAGTGTGTAGTACCCCTCCATTTATGCTTATGTTTTCTATTTGCTTTTTTTCACACTGTTAGACTTTGGTACTTTGGTTTGGATATTTTGATCGCTGATTTTGATCGACAGTGGATTCACTTTGTGATATGATGATACATTGTATGGTGATAATTGATTTCTGGCATGCTTTGTGATAGCGTAGATATTTCCTTCAGATGTTATTGCTATATATATGTTTATGATGGATTAATTGTTATTTAATTTGTCAGTCTGATGTGACGTGTATTGGTGTCGAGAACGGAGTTGCATCACTCGCTTACAAGTGCCCTGTGATGTCCGTGATTTTCTCCGCACAGTGTGCCTGTACAATGGATTATATATATATGCATGTTATTTGTTTGATTGCAGGATTGCAGGTACATGACACTGACTCCACCTAGTTACTCCTGGGTCTGAGCATGTCAAGACTCAATGGAAATGTTGATTGGGAGGTAGTAACATGGTTCATCCTAGTCTAGTCTTTAACCCAGTCACAGTACTTTGTCAGTTTTAGTTTGGAGTCATAGATTGTCTTGTTTGTTACTATTTGGATTAATTGCTTTGAAAGGAAAATCTTATCATTTTAATGATAGTTATTATTCTTTAATTTACTGTTATTTAAATTAATTTTTAAATGTTAAAGAAATAAGTTTTACATGTTATTTAATTAATTAATTAGTTTGTTTGGTTAAATAATTTGATCATAGAGATTAAATTCATTTAATTAAATAAATTAATTGATTAAATTAAAATTGTTTTAAATGTGTGTGAATAGATTTAATTTTAAATTAATTGTTATTTGGGAAATGATATTTTTAATGGTTAAATAAATTTGCATTTTGAAAATTGGAAATTTTAAATTATTTTAAAAGGCATGCAAATCTTGAAAGGAAAGATTGTCGGGAAGTTGTTGGAAGATATTTGTTTCTTCTAGACATGTGTGCCAGTTGGAATTGATTGCTTTTGGTTGAGGAAATTCTCGGATGATATTTGGGATTTGGGGAAATACAAAGGATATCTTTTTCTCAATGAAGATAAAAAAAAATTGGTTTCTGTATTTTTGTTTTGTAAGGATCTGTTGGCTTCTGAAAACTTCCTTTTTTGTAGAAAATATATTTGAGTTAAATTAGTGAAGGGAAATCATTAAATGGGTAAATGAATTTTGAAACATCTGGGGTAAATTAAAATTTGGATGGAAAAACTGTCCGTATTTACTAGTAAAACCTTGTTGAAAATTTTACATTTTCCCTAATTTCCCCATTGAAACCCTGGAGAATTTTCTTTATTTCCCCAATGGAAAACTCTGTGAAATTTGTATATATATATATATATATAATATATATATACTTTCATAAATAAATTGAATTGTGAAACTTTTATTTTGAAAAATTGTGTTATTCGCCATACAGGCGAAATTGGGTGATTTATTTAAAAATAAAATGGAATTTATAAAAAATGAAATTTGCAATTTAAATGTCCGTAGGGATTAACCCACAGATTTTATTTGTTTTAGATTTAAAAAATAATAATAAAAGAAATCCCTGTGTTTATTCATGGCCACAGGGGTTTTCTCCCCCACAGTCGCCGCCCCTTTTAAGGGAGGCAACGGTGGGAGAGGGCTGCGGCCGCTCCCACAGCCACCACCCTAAGGGAGGCGATGGTGGGAGTGACCCCAGCTCACTACCCACTCAGGCCGGCCTTTCTATGTCTGCCGGTGAGTGTCATATGTATGTTGCGGCCTCCATGAAGGTCGGTTGCATAACAGCCAAAGTATTAAATTAAATATGATTTAGGGTTTTTACTTGTCTTATGATTTATTAAATCATATGGTATGTGCTTTGTTTCAAATGGGAATAGAATTATATGCTTTTAATTAAATTCGAATATGAAATTCGAATCTGGTCTTTCTATCATTGAATATAATATTTATATATATATGTATGTGTATATGTAAATATATCTGTTATATATATGTTTATTTAAATATTTTATTTAAATTCACATTTATTTTAAAAAGAAATAAGAATTTCTTTGAGTATAAATATATGTCGAGTATGAGATCGACTAGTTCGAAATATTATGAATGAAAGAGTAAATTTAGTCTTTATAACTATGTGAAATTGAGGAAATTAAAATTAGAATAAATTGATATAATTTCCTTTATTTGTGTGAGAAAAGAATTACAAACTAGTTGTAATATTTTCTTGTTAATTCTTATTAAATGACTAGATTTAGTAAATCCGAATAATAGAGGTTTAGATTTCCTGATTTGCTTTAAATTAGTGTTTCCTTTTTATTGGGCAAATGGGTATGTCTTAGATGTACAAGTCTTCTAGACAAATTGTTAAATGTGGGAATTGTGATTGTTTAAAGTTGAATTCTTGTGTTGGCTAAGGTTGTGTACGTGGTATTTGCATGGATTTTAGACACCTAAGTTTTTGAACATAGACTTGATGTTCGTTATGAAAATTGTAGTATTATATGTTGTATGTTTGTACACCTTGTTGCCTTAGTCAGGGAAACTTAGAATTCCTTGTTATGTTTAGGGGAGTGGCTCTGTGTGAGGGCCGACACACAAAGTGGTGTCAGGGTAACTTACAAAGAGTTAGTAAGTCAATGATAACTAAACAACACAGTAGTTAGAATTAAAATCTTTAATAAGATGATTATGCCTCGCTTATAGACTCTAGAGCTAGTTTAGTCTTGAGTATAAGATGAGAAGGCCTAGAATGGAAAATTGATATCTTGTTACCTTAAAAGATATTCAATTCCACAATAGTTTGCAATGGGGTTGGGTTTCGTAAGAGGTTACCAAGGTAACCCAAGTTGGGGGCTGGAACCTAGGAAGAAACACCAGGGTAACCTTTGCAACATTGTGATGACACTCCACCTAAAATAATAGTTAACCTTGTGTACTTAGTACATTTGATTATCTTAAATCTAGAAGCAATGTAACCATCAGTTAGATATGTACTTGTGTCTAGGGTGAGTAGGTTATGTCTAGGTAACCATATTACTATCTCCTAGCATTGGGGGTGGACCTACGGGTACCACATGGTTGGGTGGAACGTGCACCTTACTCTGTTGGGTCCCTAGTTTATGTTTGTGGCAACGAGAGCTTCATGGATGGAGAGCTCATACTTGGATTTATATGTACTTTCTTTATTGTATCATTGGAAATCTTGTATATGAAACTTCCCTCAATTGTTTATGAGGTGAACATTTGTAAAATGTAATTTGTAAACTATTATTGATCTACCTCATCAGATGTATGAGTATTGTAATATTATTTCAATGCAATGTAAGAATAATATTTGTACTTTATACTATCTTGAATGGAATTCAAATGATATGCAATGTTTACTTTTAAGTTTATGATAAATAAATATGTGCAATGCTAAATACTAAAGTCGTCTATGGAACCTCAAGTAGTGTAACGTCGCATAACTTAGTGAATGTATGCAACTAGTTAAGTTAATATTAATACTTTTAAAAATATATATTTCAATTTTATACACAATTGCGACATTCCTTAGGTTATAAGACGGGGCATTACAGATTGGTATTAGAGCAAAGGTTACTAACACTGGACAATCTGGGTAATCGGGAGCCCATTAGGTTGACCTAGTACGTAGTGTCGCTATCTATTAGCCTTAGTTGTTTAGTATCTGAGACTCGTTATTGTTCATGTGTAGGATCATGCCTAGATGAGGTGGTAGAGGTCGTGGTAGAGGTCAAGGTGAAGGCCGAGGGCCAATCCCTCAGGTTACTCCCCCTCTGAGCCCTCATCAAAGTGATCAGGTAGAGTAGTTGGATCAGAGGAATGAGGGACAGAATCCTGAATAGTCAGGAGTAGAGGGTTCACAGATACGTCCTTTATTAGAGGAGGTCCTAGCTCGACATTGACCTAGACAAGAAGTTGAGCAGGAGGTAGTTAGAGAGCGTGATAGATCTCCACGGAGAGTAGATGATTCAGTACATCAGGATGCTATTACTGCAGCACACATGCGGGATTTATTGAGGGCACGCCCTCCTACTTTTGATGGTACAGGAGGTGGATTGGAGGTAGAGACTTGGCTATTGGACTTGGGTAGATGCTTTCCTATGCACCCTTACAGTAGCAATACCCAAGCGAGATGCGCTATTATGCATCTGAGAGGATTCGCCTCTACTTGGTGGCGACTGGAGGAGCAGAAGCTCCACTTAGATATTGGGTTAGTGTCTTGGGAGATGTTCCTGGAGACGTTAAGAGTACGGTTCCTATCGAAACACTAGAGGCAAAGACGGGCTAATGAGTTTCATGATCTACGTCAGTTGGCTCTATCTGTTGAGCAATATGAACATAGATTCTACGAACTCAAGCAATATGCTAGTATTGGTGATGATGAGCTTATGTTGGTTTAGCATTTTATCAGGGGTTTAAATGCCTGCATTAGTGGTGGAGTCAGAGTCTTTGAGCCAAAGACTATGGAAGTTACGGTGGAGAAGGCTCGCATAGTGGAAGAGAATCTTGTTATGGCTTTAGGCGGTCATATAGGGGTACAGATTGGCAGTGCTCCTACAGTAGGTTTTAGTCCACGGGGTGGACAGACACAAATAGGGGGTTCCTCTAGGAACCAACAGACACCCTCAAAGGGTGGGCAGCAGCAGCAACAACGTACACCTCAAAAGAATAATAATCCACAACCACAGCAAGGTAATAGCCCTTAGAGTGTGCAGTCTACTATCAGTAGAGGTAGTTTCCAGCAATCCAATGAACCTTCGGGTGGCAGAGGATACGGTAGAGGCACAGGTTGTTATTCGTGTGGTCAGTAGGGACACATTGCTAGGCAGTGTCCGATGAGAGGTTCTTTTGGATTTGGGCCTTGACCTATAGTTTCAAAACCTACAATTGGTGATGCTGGACGATCTCATATAGTTTATACTATGGTTAATGACTGCCAAGCCAATCACCAAAACACAGTGGTCGAGACTTTAAGTAGAGGATGGGCAGCTGGCTTTGGAGCCCATGGCCATTCTACAGTGTCGGATGCTCGATCTCAGGGGTCGAGATGTTGATCAGGTGAGGGTCCAATGGGATCCTAACCATTAGGCTTCTACTACTTGGGAGGACCTATTTTAGATGTGTGTGCTACTTGTTTTTTTTATTAGCATGCTTCCAGGAGTAAGCCTGATCCTAGGGGGAGGATGTAGTACCCATCCATTTATGCTTATGTTTTTTGTTTTCTTTTTTTCACACTATTAGACTTTGGTACTTTGGTTTGGATATTTTGATCACTGATTTTGAGAGATAGTGGATTCACTTTGTGATATGATGATACATTGTATGGTGATAATTGATTTTTGACATGCTTTGTGATAGCATAGATATTTCCTTCAGATGTTATTGCTATATATATGTTTATGATGGACTAACTGTTATTTAGTTTGTTAGTCTAATGTGACGTGTATTGGTGTGGAGAACGAAGTTGCATCACTCGCTTGCGAGTGCCCTGTGATGTCTGTGATTTTCTCTACACGGTGTGCCTGTACAATGGATTATATATATATATGCATGTTATTTGTTTGATTGTAGGATTGCAGGTACATGACACCGACTCCACTTGGTTACTCAGGTCTGAGCGTGTCAAGACTCAATAGAAATGTTGATTGGGAGGTAGTAACATGGTTCATCCTAGTCTAGTCTTTAACCCAGTCACAGTACTTTGTCAGTTTTAGTTCGGAGTCATATATTGTCTTGTTTGTTCCTGTTTGGATTAATTGCTTTGAAAGGAAAATCTTGTCATTTTAATGATAGTTATTATTCTTTAATTTACTGTTATTTAAATTAATTTTTAAATATTAAAGAAATAAGTTTTACATGTTATTTAATTAATTAATTAGTTTGTTTGGTTAAATAATTTGATCATAGAGATTAAATTCATTTAATTATATAAATTAATTGATTAAATTAAAATTGTTTTAAATGTGTGTGAATAGATTTAATTTTAAATTAATTGTTATTTGGGAAATGATATTTTTAAATGTTAAATAAATTTGCATTTTGAAAATTGGAAATTGGAAATTATTTTAAAAGGCATGCAAATCTTGAAAGGAAAGATTGTCGAGAAGTTGTTGGAAGATATTTGTTTCTTCTTGACATGTGTGCTAGTTGGAATTGATTGCTTTTGGTTGAGGAAATTCTCGGATGATATTTGTGATTTGGGGAAATACAGAGGAAATATTTTTCTTCACGGAGATAAAAAAAATTGGTTTCTGTATTTTTGTTTTGTAAGGATTTGTTGGCTTCTGAAAACTTCCTTCTTTGTAGAAAATATATTTGAGTTAAATTAGTGAAGGGAAATCATTAAATGGGTAAATGAATTTGGAAACCTCTGGGGTAAATTAAAATTTGGATGGAAAAACTGTGCGTATTTACCAGTAAAACCATGTTGAAAATTTTACATTTTCCCCAATTTCCCCATTAAAACCCTAGAGAATTTTATTTATTTCCCCAATGGAAAACTCTGTGAAATTTGTATATATATATAATATATATATATAATATATATATATACTTTCATATATAAATTGAATTGTGAAATTTTTATTTTGAAAAATTGTGTTATTCGTCGTACAGGCGAAATTGGGTGATTTATTTTTAAAAAAAATGGAATTTATAAAAAATGAAATTCACAATTTAAATGTCTGTAGGGATTAACCCACGGATTTTATTTTTTTTATATTTAAAAAATAATAATAAAAGAAATCCCTGTGTTTATTCATGGCCGCGGGGGTTTCCTCCCCCACAGCTGCTGCCCCTTTTAAGGGAGGCAACGGTGGGAGAGGGTTGCGGCCACTCCCACAGCCACTGCCCTAAGGGAGGTGACGGTGGGAGCGACCCCAGCTCGCCGCCCACTCAAGCCAGCCTTTCTATGTCTTCCAGTGACTGTCATATGTATGTTGCGGCCTCCATGAAGGCCGGCTGCGTAACAGCCAAAGTATTAAATTAAATATGATTTAGGGTTTTTACTTGTCTTATGATTTATTAAATCATATGGTATGTGCTTTGTTTCAAATGGGAATAGAATTATATGCTTTTAATTAAATTCGAATATGAAATTTGAATTTGGTCTTTCTATCATTGAATATAATATTTATATATATATATATGTGTATATGTAAATATATATGTAATATATATCTTTATTTAAATATTTTATTTAAATTCACATTTATTTTAAAAGAGAAATAAGAATTTCTTTGAGTATAAATATATGTCGAGTATGAGATCGACTAGTTCGAAATATTATGAATGAAAGAGTAAATTTAGTCTTTATAACTATGTGAAATTGAGGAAATTAAAATTAGAATAAATTGATATAATTTCCTTTATTTGTGTGAGAAAAGAATTACAAACTAGTTGTTATATTTTCTTGTTAATTCTTATTAAATGACTGGATTTAGTAAAACTGAATAATAGAGGTTTAGATTTCCTGATTTGCTTTAAATTAGTGTTTCCTTTTTATTGGGCAAATGGGTATGTCTTAGATGTACAAGTCTTCTAGACAAATTGTTAAATGTGGGAATTGTGATTGTTTAAAGTTGAATTCTTGTGTTGGCTAAGGTTGTGTACATGGTATTTGCATGGAGTTTAGACACCTGATTTTGTGAACATAGACTTGATGTTCGTTATGAAAATTGCAGTATTATATGTTGTATGTTTGTACACCTTGTTGCCTTAGTCAGGGAAACTTAGAATTCTTTGTTATGTTTAGGGGAGTGACTCTGTGTGAGGGCCGACACACAAAGGAGTGTCAGGGTAACTTACAAAGAGTTAATAAGTCAGTGATAACTAAACAACACAGTAGTTAGAATTAAAATTTTTAATAAGATGATTATGACTCACTTATAGACTCTAGAGCTAGTTCAGTCTTGAGTATAAGATGAGAAGGCCTAGAATGGCAAATTGATATCTTGTTACCTTAAAAGATATTCGATTCTGCAATAGTTTGCAATGGGGCTGGGTTTCATAAGAGGTTACTAGGGTAACCCAAGTTGGGGGCCGAAACCTAGGAAGAAGCACTAGGGTAACCTTTGCAACATTGTGATGACACTCCACCTAAAATAACAGTTAACCTTGTGTACTTAGCACATTTGATTGTCTTAAATCTGGAAGCTGTGCAACATCAGTTGAATTCTTGCATGTCTAGGGTGGAGTAGGTGTAATCTAGGTAAACCATACTATCTCCTAGCATGAGGGTGGACCCTCTGAATTTTCCATGGATTTAGAATTAAGGAATATGCACTGTTGGAGTCTCAGAGTTTATGTTTTAGCCAGCAATGAGAGCTTCATGGATGGAAGCTGTACTATGATTACCATGCCTTTTCTTTGTTACATCATTAGAGTATCGCATATAGAAACTTCCCTCAATTGTTTATAAGGGTGGTGTTGCAAAATAAGATTATAGCTAATGTTGATCTACCTCCTTCAGAGATGTATGATATTATACATCAGCCATTTCGTACATAGAATCATGTTATGCTTTTACCATCCTTGAAGATAGGAATTTAAAATATTGTACAATGTTTACTTTTAGTTCCATGTCAAATAAGCCATGCAATGCTAAATGCCGATCATCTATGGGGCCTCAATGAAAGATTAATAGCGTCATGTAGTGAATGTATTTTAACTAATTTAAGTTAATGTTAATAATTTTAAAATTATTTCACTTTTATACACAATTGCAACATTCCTTAGGTTATAAGATGGGGCATTACAAAGTGGGAGAATGGTTGTTATGTAGAACAACCAATTTTGTAGGATGTGCAAAGCATTTATTTTTTCCATCAATGACAAAGGGGGAGATTTTTGGCAATATGATTGTCATTACATCAAAAGGAAATTGTTGGCATTATTGATGGTAAAGCAGAGATCATTAGTAGCTTTGATGTCATTGAATTCAGCAGATTAGTTTCAGGAGGAATTGTGAAGTATGATGGAGAGAAGAAAATGTTTTGAAAAGTTACAAAGTTTCTCAAAATGTTGCAATGTTGTCATGCAAAGTTGTCATGTTATTGAAAAGGTTATTTTTGGAAGTCTATGGAGAAATCAGATGATAGATCTGATATGGGTTTTTGGAGTACATTTCAAAAATATTATCTACATGATAATAGGATGAAAATTGAGCTCAAAAAAGATTTTTTTATGCTCTCTGGTCTAGTTATGTTTTTACAATTAGACCCTAAGGGTTTTAGTCATGATACTACACAATTTTTTTAATTTATAGTTGATTAGGAACTGGTAGTAGAAGGTAGCTTAAGTTAGGACTTAAGAATTTTAAGTCATTGAGTTGACCAACCCCTCGAACTAGGAATTACCAACTCAACAAGTGATGAAGAATATAATATTTCCTAATTCAAGGGGTAAATATTTGTGCAAGAATATGAACAGTTGAGATTAGTGACTAGTGATCAAGCAGATCCTATATGCCCATGCTACTTAGAAGATGACATCAACAATTGTTCATGGAACCACAAAAATGCGACAAGTATCTAAGTGGGACCAAGCTTAACACTTAAGGCTTGAAGAGATAGACGATCAATGTTGTATCTGGGAGAAATCAATGGCAGTAATGGCATCACAATTTTAGATAGCTCTGACACGGTCAAAGAAGTGATGTGTGAAATGTTGCCAAGTGGAAGAAAATGAATGCATCACTAAGGTTCTTTACATCACAAAGATTAATTGATAAGTGCTAAGTTAAAGTGCGCTAGGCTAATTGCTTGTGATAGAGATTAGTAGTGGATGATGAAGATTGAAGATCAGATGGTGTATGCTATTTAGCAGAAGGAATGGTGGGTCTGAGCTTTTCATCAATGATGGTGCATAATGATGACGTGTGTCTAAGGTGATAGATGGTGATATGATAATACATCATAGGATCCCTTTGCATCACACAAATAAATCCTTAAGTGAGAAGTGAAAATGCAATAGGCATAAGCCACCCAATATAGATCAACGAAATTGGTTTAAAGGAAGATAGATCTAGCAGTGGAATTTTAAAGAAGAAGTAGTTAAAATATGATTGTTGGATAATGGTGGAAGTTGAAGATTGATGGACAGTATCCAAAGATTTTATTTTTTAACATTCAAGCAATGGAACTCATAATCAAAAGATGAAAGATGACATAGTAGGAAAAATTGATTGTTTTAATCATTCCAATATTAATTCTAATTGGATATTGAGATGATTTGTCGATGATATCAAAGCACAGATGGATAGAATATATAATAGTAGATCACTCAAGAAAAAAAGTCATTTAATGGGTATTTGATCTAGGGTTTGGAGTATGCCAAAAATAGCAAATCACAAGAGTGATGTGTGAGTGGTGCATGGCTCGAGAAATGGAGACTTGTCATTGAAGAAAAGATAAGATAAGTCCATCAAAACAAGGGAGAGTGTGTTGTTCTAAATGAGAATTTTGTGTGTGATTGAATGTTAGACTGTATCATAAAAGTATCATCTAGGGTATGCATTTAGAATAGTACAGGTATGAAATAGAGCAGAGAAAGGGGTGAAGAGAGAAGAGAGGAGAGAGAAATGAGTTGTAGAGTTAGCAGAAATAGAGAGAGAATGCTTGTAGAGAAACAAACCAGAGATTGAGCAGTTGTAGAATAAGTCTCTAACATAGGATTGGATTCATTTGAATCATATATAATCTAGATTTTGTAGATCCATAATCTCTTTGTAAATTTGATTGGTTGGTGCCATTAGAGAACTAAGTTGGTTCTTAGATTAGGGAGTAGGTGCTTCCCTAGATTTGGTGCTCTTAAATCAAGGGATTGGTATCTCCTTAGGATTGGTGCCCTTAAACATTATAACTAGTGAGGTTCTTATTGTGAGGTTGGATTAGGATAGTGGATCCTAGCATCTATTCTCATTGTGGTTTTTCCCATATTGGTTTTTCCATGTATAACGTGTGTTATGTGCATTTGTTTGTGATCTATGCATTATCTTTAGTCTTCTTTAAGAGGTGTTAAAAGTTAAATTTTATTGATCTACTTATTCACCCCCCAACTCAGTAGATATTTGTGTTCCAAAAATTTTATATCTACATTATTTTCAAACATAATATTATGTGTATTATCTTAAATTGTCTAGGATACTTTAGTTTAAATTAGTATTGTTCTCTCTTAATTGATCACCTTTGAATCTTGTATACCTATGGTAATATTTGCTTTAATTCAAATATTTTTAATGAATATCTGGTGTAATAGAACCCCACAAGGTTGCTTGCACTGCCTTCTAGGTGACTTTCCACTATCTCCTGCCTAGAACCTACTACCAAGGGTTCCTATTGACCTTAAAAAAAATTGCTCTAGTCCTACTCCAACTGTGCTCAGAGAGCTTTCAACTTTGTGCTTTACCTTTGAAGATTCTACACCATTTGAAATTGCTAATCTCTTTTCAACACCTAGAAGAGTCTAGATGCTAACTTCAACACCATGCTTGAGCTACTTGCAGGGGAGTTGGAAACACTGATTTGGTGCATTTAATAACCACTTGAAGCCATCTTAAAGGTTCTTCAATGACCACTCTTACCAATCTCAAAAGATTGCCTTTGGAGAGGGCTATTCCTTGTAGCCCTTACCAGTCAGTATTATGACTTTTTCTCTCAAAATTGCTGAACAACCTGCCAACTTAAATGCACTTACTGACACCCCTTTCAGTCCTTTAAATCTCCAAAAGGTGCCAGACCTCTGCCCCAACCGTATGGTGCTTGCAACCCTGCCTAAACTCTTGAGTTGCTTCCAAATCCTAACCCGGGCAGTCTAGCTGCGCCCTGGGGTTTGGTTCAATATTTTTTGCTTTGGCCTTTAACACTCCCTATTATTCCCAAATATTTACAAACCGGTGAAAACCACTTCCATGCCCTACTAATCTCGGGAAAAACCCAGTAATACCGGGAGTTTATGGGGGAGCCATTTCAAAACCCTTGCCCAGAGCCTACAGTAGAGCCACTCTATGAATTCTAGTCTAAGAACACAAATCACTAATTCTACACTGGAATCTGAATGAACAATGAAAAATGAAACAAATCTATTCTAATGACCTGAACTCAGTGCTAAAATCTGTGCTTCCAACGCCTATGGTAGTGTTGTTGCAAAACACAGTGGAATTTCAGAAAAACAATCTACAACACTAAACTATAAACTTGGAACAATCAATGTACACTAAGCAACTTTAATAACAGATGACAACCAATCTATACTACTTAATAAATATAAACCACGATTATTAGAAATCAGCTTGTACAATGCCTTCAAGTTCATTTGTTTCTCAAAGACCACGATTGATATAGAAATTACAAATTTATCTATTATTTGCAGTCCTAAACTTATCTTCAATGCATGTATTCTCACTCAACGGACTAACTAAAAAGAAAAGGTACTATGATATGTTAAGGGAACTCAGATTCAATGCCTAAAACAACACATTAACTCATAAAATACCACTGTTCTGAAAACACACGAGGTTTTCAGAAAAACCACCGAGAAATACAAGAGAACTCTGAACTGTTTTCTATTCACAACAAAATATTCCCATTACAATCATCTTCTAACTGCTGCCGCTGAGACCACCTCCATCTTGGAGTCTTTTCCATCATTCGAGTTACTTGCGCCTCCATATCCACGGTTTCAAGGGAATCCAAACTAATTGAATTTCATGCAACAACCTAACAATGTTGTTGCAATTTTACACAATATTCTTACTAGCGTCCATTATCCTTCATTTTGGGATCTCCACTCCGGTAACTCCAGACTAACAATCCCTCAACTAACCTTTAACATCACCAAACAATGAGGGATATGGCTGCTTACATACTAAATGCCTAACATATGCTGTCCCTAAATTTAATAAAGCAAAATTTAATCCCTAATGTCCTAATGAAGATTTTTAGTCCTAATGACTAACTCTTGTAAATGCTAGCTGCAACCCCAATTTCAAACCCAAAACACACAACATCCTACATTGGCTAAGGTGGTACAAGCCAAAGTGTGCAAGCCAAAATGGGTGACCCCTGGAGATGCTCCGTACCATCCTCCCCAAAGCAGAGAAAACTTTCAATAATCCATCCTTGGATTGAGCAAGAAGTTAGGATCATGCCCAACTAGCCCGGGCCTCACACTTGCTCCTTGATCCAGTTGCATCCAGCTTTGGGTCAGCCTTGTCTTTGGATCAAGATGTTCCTTATATTCCTTTGTCCTGGTTTTCTTGTAAGAGCTCCTGAGTGGTAATACCTTATCAGCTTGTTTGACTGCAGAGTGGAGGCGGTTTGAGTTCTTCTACATCTTAGTGACTTTCTGGAGTGTAAGATCCAAATCTTGTGGTGGTCCTTTTATTATAAGGTCTGCAACATTGAAAACAGGGGACAGTCCACTGTCATCTGGTAATTGCACCTTGAGCATTGTTTCCATACTTCTCCAAGATAGGACAGGGACCTATCCTCTTCATTTGCAACTTGTGAGGAACTCCCTTCTGCAATCTAGCCTTGTTCAAATGCACCATCACTAGGTCACCAACATTAAACTGAACCTCTTTCCTATGCTCATCCACTTTGGTTTTATGTTTCATGGTATTCTCTGCCAAGGTTTTTCTGACTGTCTCATGAATTTCCTGCATTGCACAAGCAAAGTCATCTGCATAGCCACTTCCCTTGACTCCATCCTTCAATTCCCTCAGCTCATAAACACCTCTAGGGTGCAGTCCATAAACAACTTCAAAGGGACTCTTCCCTGTTGATCTATTTACTGTGTCATTATAGGCATATTCAGCTTGCCCAATAATCTGATCCCATTGTTGACCATACTCCTTGGTCAAGCATCTTAGAAGGTTTCCAAGTGTCCTATTCACAACTTCGGTCTGACCATCAGTTTGGGGATGGTATGCAAATCCAAAGGATAGATTAGTGCCCATTCTCTGCCAAAGAGTCCTCCAAAAATGACTCATAAACTTGGTATCCCTGTCTGAGACAATGCTGATCGGTAAGCCATGAATTTTAACTATTTCTTTGAAGAAAAGGGAGGCTATTTGATTGGCATCATTGGTTGTTTTGTAGGGTATAAAGTGAGCCATTTTGCTGAATCTCTCAACCACAACATACACATTGTCCATACCTTGCCTTGTCTTGGGTAAACCAACTACAAAGTCCATGCTCAAGCATTCCCATGGCCTAGAAGGGATAGGTAGTGGCTGGTATAAGCCTGCATTTGAAGAAGTTCCTTTTGCTTTTTGACATACCACACAACTCTCTACACTTCCTGATATCTAAGTTCATCTTTGGCCAATAGTAAAACCTTTGGACAAGCTCCTGAGTTTTGGTGATCCCAAAATGACCACTCAATGCACCATTATGTTTTTCTTGAATTAAGTTCTCCCTAATAGAACCTCTAGGAACACAAAGTTGATTCCCTTTAAACAATAAATCACTTTGCAAGGTGTATTCAACATATTTTCTATGGAAATGGTTCTTATACTCAAGACATACCTTATAAATATCAGCAAAGTCTTCATCATCTGCATATAGGTCTTTGAAGTGATCTATTCCCATGCTCTTCAACTGAATTTCTTGAATGGTGAGAACTCTCCTGCTCAATGCATCAACCACCTTGTTGAGAGCTCCTTTCTTGTGCTTGATGTTGAAGGTGTAAGCTTGCAAGTACTCCACCCATTTCATGTGCCTGTGACTCAACTTCTCTTGTGAATTCAGAAAATTGAGTGCTTGATTGTCTGAGTACACAATGAATTCTTTGGGAAGCAAGTAGTGCCTCCACTTCCTTAGTGCTTGGACCAATGCATACATCTCAAGGTCATAAGAAGAATATTTCTTCTTGGCTTCACTTAGCTTCTCTGAATGAAAAGCCACTGGTCTGCCCTCTTGGCTGAGAACAGCTCCAATTGCTACATTGCTTGCATCACATTCAAAGGTGAATAGCTTCTCAAAGCTTCGCAACACCAAAATAGGTTGGGTAGCTATCTTTTCCTTCAGCAACTCAAAACTCTTGTTAGCTTGCTCATTCCATACAAATTTAGTTTTCATGCCTCCTTTAATGGTATCCAACATAGGAGCACAAATTGCACTAAACTGCCTTGTGAATTTCCTACAATACTGAACAAGACCATGGAAGCTTCTTACCTCTGTTGTTGTCTTTGGAGTAGGCCAATTGAGAATGGCTTCTACCTTGCTGCTGTCCATCTTCAAGTTGCCATGTGATAGCACAAAACCAAGGTACACCAGCTCTGTTTTGATGAACTCACACTTTTCTAGATTGATCTTCAGCTTCTCCTCCTATAGCTTCTTGAAAATCAGCTCAATATGTTGGAGGTGCTCTTCTCTTGCTCTGCTATAGATTAGTATATCATCAAGATACACTACTACAAACTTGCCAATGTAATCTTTGAGGATTTCATTCATGAGTCTCATGAATGTGGAGGGGGCATTAGATAATCCAAATGGCATTACTAGCCACTCATAAAGACCCTCATTGGTTTTGAAGGCTGTTTTCCACTCATCACCCTCATGTATTCTAATTTGGTGGTAACCACTCTTTAAATCTATCTTGGTATAGTACCTAGCTTCACCTAGACAATCCATGAGATCTTCAATCCTAGAATTAGGAAACCTATACCAGATGGTTATCTTGTTAATTGCCTTGGAATCAGTGCAAATCCTCCATTCTCCTCCTTTCTTAGTTGCTAAGACAGTGGGTATGACACAAGGACTGATGCTTTTCCTAATAAGACCTTGGTCAAGAAGTTCTTGAATCTGCCTAGCTATTTCCTCATTTTGCTGAGGTGTCATCTTGTAGGCTGCTTTGTTTGGAAGGGTGGCTCCTGGTATCAAGTCTATCCTATGACTTATGGCTCTTTTAGGAGGTAAGGTTGTTGGTTGACCACTACTTACAATGCTTTCATAGTTCTGCAACAAGTCTTGAATCTCCTCAGCTAACTCTTGTTTTTCAGTTGTCTTCTCTTTGCTTACTTCTCTTGGCTTGATCATTACTACATAGCCAACTCCTTCTCCTTCTTCCAATTCCTTTAAGAACTCTTTTTCACCAACTATTAGCAGCTTAGAACCTGCTGTCTGCACCTCAGTATCTTCCAACAAAGATTAAATCTTGTAGGTTACATTGTCCTTCTTGAAGGTATATGAATTCTTAGCTCCATCATGCACACCTTGACGATCAAATTTCCATGGCCTACCTAGGAGCAAGTGGCATGCATCCATAGGTAATACATCACACAATACCTTGTCTTTGTACTTGCCAATTGAGAACTCCACCCATGCTTGCTCATTCACCAAGACATGCTGACCCTTATTGAGCCATGTAACCTTGTAAGGATTATTGTGAGGTATACTTGTCAATTTCAGTTTGCTGACTACCTCCTATGACACAATATTGTCAGTAGAACCTGAGTCTATGATCACCTTGCACACTTTCCCCATCATCTTCCATTTTATCCTAAACAAGGACCTTCTTTGGCTTGGCTCTTCTTTGACTGGTTCTTTGATCAAAGTCCTTCTCATCATGAGATTTCACCTTCCTCTGAGTTTAAAGGTACCTCAGGTTGTTTACTTGCTACAGCTGTCTCATCTTGAATCAGATTGGTTCTCCTATCTCCTCCATGAGAAGTGCTACCTTTCTCTGGACATCTATAGGCTGGGTGTCCCAATTGGTTGCAATGATAGCATTTCATGTTGGTGAAGTAACTACCTCTTCCTTTTCCACCACTTTTTCCTCTGGAGCTGAAACCTCTTCCTCTACCACCTCTACTAGAACTTCCCTCTTGCTGTTCTGAGAATCTGACTTCTCCTTGGGCTCTTGGCTTTGAACTTCTTCCACTGTAACTTCCTCTTTGTCCTCTGCTATCTTTCCCTTTACCTCTACCCTTAGGATTTTGTTCCTGCTTCTTTTTGCCTTTCTCCTCTATTTTCAAAGCCATTTGATAGCATTGGCAGACTGTTTTGAAGTTTACTAAGCTCATGTCCTCTTGGATAGACCACTTGAGCCCATTCAAATACCTTGCCAACTTGATACTCTCTTCTTCAACCACTTTTGATCTAAGGCACAATTTCTAAAACTCCTCTGTATATGTTTGGACATCCATGTCCTTTTGCCTCAGATTGTTGTTTATCGCGTTGAGGCTGGACTCATGATAAATGGGGATGGGTTTTGCGCTATCCGGTCGCCATATCCGTGGACCGGTGCCGGTTTCCGCCATGGATGCCAATCAGACCGACCGGTCTGCCGCCGCTCCAGGGATCTTCTTTTTCCTTGGCTTCATGTTCCTCTTTCTTCTTAATCTTGTCCTTCACATTATCTTCTATTTCTTGGACTTCATCTAGGAGTTTCTCCATCTGAGATATCCTTTCTCTGAGCAACTGGTTATCTTCCTCTTACTCTTCTACCTTCTTTGCTAGCTCTGCATTTGTCACCATGGCTTCTTCCTCTGGTGTATTCTCTCCTACTGACTCATTGGATTGGCTCATTAATCACAAGCCTTGAATCTAACTCAAAGCTCTGATACCAATATGGTGTAATAGAACCCCACAAGGTTGCTTGCACTGCCTTCTAGGTGACTTTCCACTGTCTCCTACCTGGAACCTACTACCAAGGGTTCTTGTTGAGCTTAAAAAAAATTGCTCTAGTCCTGCTCCAACTGTGCTCAGAGAGCTTTCAACTTTGTGCTTTACCTTTGAAGATTCTACACCATTTGAAATTGCTAATCTCTTTTCAACACCTAGAAGAGTCTAGATGCTAACTTCAACACCATGCTTGAGCTACTTGCAGGGGAGTTGGAAACACTGATTTGGTGCATTTAATAACCACTTGAAGCCATCTTAAAGGTTCTTCAATGACCACTCTTACCAATCTCAAAAGATTGCCTTTGGAGAGGGCTATTCCTTGTAGCCCTTACCAGTCAGTATTCTGACTTTTTCTCTCAAAATTGCTGAACAACCTGCCAACTTAAATGCACTTACTGACACCCCTTTCAGTCCTTTAAATCTCCAAAAGGTGCCAGACCTCTGCCCCAACCGTATGGTGCTTGCAACCCCTGCCTAAACTCTTCAGGCTTTACTTCCAAATCCCTAACCGGGCAGTCCTAGCTCGCCTAGGGTTTGGATTTCCAATATTTTGCTTGGCCTTTAACACTCCTATTCCCAAATATTTACAAACACGTGGCTCCCCTTCCATACCCTACTAATCTCAGGAAAAACCCGATGTCAGAGTTTATAGGGGAGCCATTTTAAAAAACCCTTGCCCAAACCTACAATGGAAACCCTCTAAATTCTAGTCTAAGAACACAAATCACTAATTCTACACTTTGGAATCTGAATGAACAATGAAAGATGAAACAAATATATTCTAATGACATGAACACAGCGCTAAAATCTATGCTTTCAACGCCTATGGTAGTGTTGTTGCAAAACACAGTGAAATTTCAGAAAAACACTCTACAATGCTAAACTATGAACTTGAAATAGTAAATGTACACTAAGCAACTTGAATAACAAATGAAAACCACTCTATACTACCTAATAAATATAAACACAGTATTAAATCAACTTGTACAGCGCCTTCAAGTTCGCTGTTTCTCAAAAGACACGACTGATACAAAAATTACAAAATTTATCTATTGTTTGCAGCCCTAAACTTATCTTCAATGCATGTATTCTCACTCAATGAACTATCTACATGGAAAAGGTACTATGATATGTTAATGGAACTCTGATTCAATGCCTAAACCAACGCATTAACACATAAAACATCACTGTTCTGAAAACACACGAGGTTTTCAGGAAAACACAGAAAATACAGAGAACTCCAAACTATTTTCTATTCACAACAAAATATTTATTACAATCATCTTCTAACTACTTGCCACAAGCCAATACCTCCATCTTGGAGTCTTTTCCATCATTCAAGGGGAGATTGCACGCCTCCATATCCCTGATTTCAAGGGAATCCAAACTAATTGAATTGCATGCAACCTAACAATGTTGCCATGCAATTTATAATATTCTTGCAACGTCGCCATTATCCTTCTTTTTAGGATCTCCACTCATTAACCTCGAACTAACAATCCCTCAACTAACCTTTAACATCTCCAAACAATGAGGATATGGCTTTAACACATACTAAATGCCTAACATATGTTGTCCTAAATTTAATACTAATTTCCTAATGAAGATTTTAGTCCTAATGACTAACTCTTCAACCACAAATGCAATACCTTCTAATTTCCAAACCAAAACACACAACATCCTGACTTGGCTAAGGTCAGTACAAGCCAAAATTGTGCAAGCCAAAATGGAGGTCAACCTAGGTGCTCCTGCACCAATATCTTTGGGGTTTGGTGTCCTCTGATTGAAATGTAGAAATTCATTAACCCTAAAATATGTTTATTTATTTTTATAGTATATCAAAGAATAGTTGATATGAGGCTCAACTATAATGTAGCAAAAAAATTATATTCTATGTTGTGTGATAGAGAATCTTTATAACAAAAATCTAAGATATTGATACTAGTATTCTAGAAAAGAGAATTTAGACTTGAAGAAAATACAAATTTAGTAGAACTATGTTTTCAAAAAACTATAAATGAGATGACATTTGATTTACAAATTACCACTATTTAGTCCAAAATTCCATTACATTGCTTTAAAATATATGTTTAAAATAGATGAAGCTAAACTAAGAAAATGTTCATAATGTCACCTAGCAAGGAAAATTCTTGTATCCTAGAATATATCTAGACTAAGGTGGAATATATAAAATTTTAATTTCTTTTCTAGTTACATGAGAAAAAAATGAAGTGAAATTAACCTAAGTACTATCTTATGTTCTACACGTACTATTATCAATCATTCTTATTCCTCCAAATTGTATATGTATTAACCTATAATGAATTCAAAGAGATAAAACTACTATTATACAATTGATGTTGTAAATTTCATTGGACCTAATCTTGATCTAGCATAACAACACAACACCAAATTTTGGAACCATTATGATGTTTGAAAGGGTAAAATAATAACCTTCAAAACTTTTTAAAGTGTGAAGTGGACGAGAAAAAAATACCATAGTGTATAATGTATATATGTTCTATGACATGTCTATCTCACACAATAAGATAAAAACACCTCCAACAACAAATAGAGTCAAGTACATGGGTAGATATTAAACCTATAATGGTTTTCAACAATAAATCCAATATTAGAATATAAACAACTATCAAAGGTGTATCTAAAAGAATAATAATAAATCATGCCAGTATATAAAAAAAGGGTACCCAATTTCATATTAAAGATCATAAATGAAACTAATATTGGTATAAATCATTATGAAAACTTGAAAGGTTGTGGTTTGAAATGATAATTCCTAGAGTAGCAAATCTTATAGAATCTTAAAGAAGGGTAATGATCATAAAACAACTAATATGGTTACCAAAATATTAAATGGAAATGGAATTTTAAGTTGGTAATGAGACAAAATATAGCATAGATGTATGTAAAATAAAATGATGAACTCACAATAGTATACATGAAAATTTCATGACAACAAAAATATTTTAAATGAGAATGAACTAGCTAAAGGTAACCTTCATTTGGTCAAAGCTTTTCATAAAATTCCTAGGAAATCAAGTAGAATAGAAGTTTCTTTTGACAAAAATATTATACCATTTTCTAGTGCTCAAATCAAGTTTATTAATGACTATGAGTAGTTAAAATTTTAATGATTTAAATTTTTTATTTGTTTCTATAAACTACTCCCAATGGGGGGAAATTCCAAAGAAAATGTAATTGACTTAAATTGGTATTTTAGTAGATTTGATGAGAAAGTGGTGATTGGGAAAAGGTGGTTTTTATATGGTGACATATAAGGGGCAAGAAAGCACATCAAAAAGTATTATCAATGGCCAATTCCTAAGGGATGCTAATGGTTATTAGTTGTGTTCAATTGATAATGGTTTTTTAACACTTTTAAATAAATTTGAAACAAATTTTAATTCTCTTAGAAGCTAGGGTGGTAATAATTTATCAAACAATAAGTATAATTAATGCTACTAGTAACAACATTTTGTAGTGATTTTCCATGTGTAAAGATAGTGATGAAAACTACAGTGGTAACTAGTTAACATTGAAATTTTATCTTTGGCAATATATCAATCCTTTGATTTTTTATAGAATCATTGCCATGCATAAGTATGGAATATGTACATATTTGAAAATCAAACTAGGTGTGTACTTGTAGCTACTTGAAACTTTGATTATATAAAAGCTAGGAGGGGTTTTGGTGATAGTGTCTAAGATTATTGAATTGGTAATCAATTTATAGGATCTTAGGGCCTATAAAATAATTAGTATATTCAAAATTTATTATTCAATTATTTTTCTAAATAAAGAAACCTTTCAAAAATAAACTGAAATCTTGAATCAAATTGAAAAATACACAAACCTAATAGTTTGAAAGAATATATCAAATGGTATAGAAGAAAAATAGAATTTATAAAAAATATTTCCACAATATGTCAAATGTGGCAATAAATATCTACAATAATAATCTAAAATCTATCAATACCAATAACCCAAAGAAGAAAGATTTGGAAAGTAATAAAAACTAGAAAAACAAAGTTTGCATTTAAATGCATGTGATATCCAAATTACTACTAAGTAGTAATAAACATACATTACTTTAGCAAAGAATGAATATTTAATATGGGGTATAAATAAACAAACCTATACTAAGAACATACTCTCAAGTGTCACCCATCCATGAAAAATGTTGAGGTGACTCAACTATCCTAGTAGATGTTCTGAACTTAGAGACTATACCTAACTAGGTAGATGAAGTAGAATATGCAATATTCTAATTTTATTTCTACTTGAGTAAATAGAAAAACTATTAAAATTTGAGGATTCCTTGATCATTTAGGAGGTTGTTAAAATGATTGATATTATTCTACAAAGTGAATAACTAGTGGATAACAATTGAAATATTTGAATCTATTGCTTCTGGTTTTGATTGTGTAGACTCTTTTTTCATATTCAAAAGGAGTCTACACAATCAAAACCAGAAGCAATAGATTCAAATTCATATGGATTGTGGAAATCTAATTACATTAATTGAAATATTGATACTAGTATGATGATGCTCTTGAGTAGATGAAGATAGTTGGAAGTCATTCTAAGTGGTTTTACCCACCACCTATTTAGTTCAAAATTAACTTCGATGGGGCCTCAAAGGGCAACCCTAGTCAATTAGGGAAGAGGGGTTATCAAGGACCATAATTGTTTCCTAGTGGGTGCATTCTCTATCAACCTTGGAATCCATTCAAATCACTTCACCAAGGATACTATTATTTCTAGGGTTTATCTTAGCTCAAGAGTTGGGAGTCCAATCCCTTTATACTAAAGGTAATTCCCTTACCATTGTTAATTAGTTTTGTATATCCTAGTTCCTCATTTGAATCATTCTCACCCTCTAATATTAATTATTCCTCCTCTTATTACTCACTCAATTCTTTCATGTAGAATAATTTATTTTTAGTACATTTATGTCCTCGATTATATTTTCTATCATAATTTAAATGTCTTTAGCTCCCTTCTCTCTATTTTTGTGAGTTTCTTGTATAGTGAGGAAGTGACTATGTAGGAGTTCTATATCTTATATTTATAAAAAATTACCTTTTCTATTAGTCACAAAATTTCCATCTACCTACCTTTCTATAATTATTATTTGGGACATAGAATTTAAATGAAATCTGCATACCTCATAGTTGATGTAGTACTTTAAACTCCTAGGAACAATTCTTACTAAATTTCCTCTACAACATTCTCCACTCTAAAAGACAAAGTTTGGAATTTATGATTATAATCCTTGACTAGACCCATTCTCTTTAGTTTGGTAAACTACCTAAAATAGTTATCCATAAGATTGTTGTGCCTAAATGTATATTGTGATGTTCTCTTGGATGATAGACTGCATGATAACACATTCCTTATTTTTCTTCTCTTCACATATCCAATGATAGCAAATGAATTAATTTAGTTCCAAGTATAAGAATTCGATTCTAACTTTTAATTGACATATAACATGATGGAGATCAAAGAACTATTCTATTTGGTAAATTTTTAATTTTTTTTATCCTTACCATCAAACTTTCTCGTATCCATCTTTGGTATAAAATTCATAGCCATTGAATTGCTTAAATGGCAATTTATGTTTAGATCTAATTCAAATCCAAAAGGATCATTATCCTTAGAAGACTCATCTTCTTCTCAAATCTTTTTATAACAAATCCAAATTTGGATTCACCTCAGCCACAGAAAAATAAAAGAGAAGTCTGTGTCGTGGGAGAATAGAATTAGCAGTGAAGCATAAAGTGGATTATTCGCATATTTATTTGTCATCACATAACAGACCTGATACGGTAATGGAATCTTAGAAGAACGCAGACGTTGATTTATCGATTGTGCAATACTGCCATTAGTGCATTAAAGACAATTTATAACATGCCGAGTTCCAGAAATTTCTAACAGATAGTTCACTAATAATCCATCGAACATCATTGCAGTCCATTCATATGAATGCATTTAAATGGATTAAATGTTCAAATTTGCATACCTTTTCAGATTAGACGGATTAAATCGCTTTCCATGTCAACAATCAGTTTGTATTTTTTCATGGCACGTTTATTGACTTTGATTTGTCGGAGATCGATGCGCCATTATTTGTATGGCTTTATTCGGAAGAGAGTGTAAGAACCGTCTTTGCTCACGACTCTTCAATCAGATGAGATCTGAAATTTGACGGCCACCTCTGCCTGTCAAAACAGAATTTCACATTTTAAGTTAGAGTATTCTTAATGCCTATAAGTGGAAATTATTTCTTTTTAATACAACAGGGGTGTCCCCATGACCCAGTCTAACGGCCCAGCAGCCCGTACATTGGGTACCTGAGGCGAGCTAGGGCAAGACTAATCCCCTATAGGTGAGATCCCCCTCTTGCAAGAAGTCCCACCTCTTAAACCCAAGAGCGGAGTCGAGCCCGAGACCAATGGGGAGCAAACCCACTGCTCAAGCCAACTTTTCTACCTGTGCACTAATTTAGTTCATGGCATTAGCATTATCATTCCATCAACAATCATTGTCAAAGATAAATCATGATTCATTGATCTCCAATACATCATTTTAGATTAATTTTGTGGGTGTAAGCTTGATCTAAGTCATTTCTATAGTTACACATCTTAAATTTAAATTTCTAAATTAAATCATGTCAACTTCCTTCTATTAATCATTATACTTGATAATCTAGTTTGTATTTGTGTTCATTTACATAATATTATGTTTTAAGGACATCCATTCATTTCATTTTGAAATCATCTAACGAGGTCATCAAAAGAATTATCATTGAACATTTATGAGAGCCACATAATTTAGCACTATCAAAATATCATATTAGAAAATATCATCTTAGGTCTATTGCATAATCTTTTTTTTAGTTGGACCACTCCTTGTAGGGATATGATTAAGGAGATCATGACCCTTGTAATTCGACATATTCCCCAAAGATGTATTTAATTATTGGTAGTCAATATGCTTATGTTTAAACAATCAAGGATCACGAGAAGAAAATTTCAACTATCAAAGATTTGTCATTTCCTTCTTGCATCTACATGTCTAGGTCTATTTAAGCCATATCACTTTCACTATCATAAAGATCAATTCTATGAGTGTGGATTTTAAATAGGGTAAAACATAGTGATTTTGTAGATTATAACTCAATTTTTGGATCAAGTCGTAAAATTTAGCCATTTAGCCAATTAATTCCATATGTCTTGAGCATCATTTTCCCATATATAAAATCAAACTAAGTATCACATTTAATTAATCTAATTTATCTATTTATTATTTCCACTCCTTAGCTCAATTACCTAAGCTACTTATGTAATTGATTGTACATTATTTAATTAGCCTATATATTTTTTGCAACTATATTTACCTTAAATTAATTTTCTAATGACAATATGTACATTAGATGAATAACAAATATATATTTAGGGCCTAGTAAATGATAAAGAAATAACATAATCATCAAAACTAATAATCATATGAGCAAAGATTGATCTAAATATGAATATAAAGTTTGAAGACATGTAGCACTTCGATAATTTTCAAATATCAATGTGGATGATAAATGGGAAGCATTCAATTATTAGATTTGAGATCCTAATATGAGACCTACATTGTGAACTGTATAATTAATATAATTTTAAATTTGATATCAAAATTTAATAATTTACAATGCTTTCCTGTATTATACAATTTTAACCCTGATTGTCATGCTTCTCTAAATCTTGTGCATTTATCTAGTAATATCTAACTTAAGGTGAATGTGGTTTTAATCAACATATTTGACCATTTTGTGTTCTAGGATTTTGTTTAGTCTTACTCAAGTAAATTTTAAATTATTTCCACAAGAGTTGAAAGAAGGGATGATATGGATTCAAGTAGAACATAATAAAATAAGTTTTTCCTGATACTATGTGGTAGGGAATCTCTATAATAATAAACTACAATATTGGTTCTGATATTTGAAAGGAGTATTGAAAAAATAGCATATAATTAAGTTTTAAAACTTACATGTGAGATAGAAACTACTTCAGAATTACTAGAGAGTACTTCAAAAATTGATTAACTTTACAAAGGAAAGGTTTTAAATAGAAAATCCTACACTCAAAACATGTTTACAAGTGTCACTTAACCTTTTCTTTTTTTCCTTCTTAGAAGATGTACTGAACTAGGAGATTCTAATTGGATTGGTAGATGATGTGGAAAGTGAGGTGGGATATGCAAAATCCTAACCAATTGAGTAAAAGTAGAAACTATGGGAACTGTGATTTTCTTAAATATTTGTTATGTATTACATGTACTATTATGTATTCTTATTATTCTTCCCTTAGACAATAAATTCATTGGCCTTCAATAAATTTAAAAAAGATAAAAATACTATTGTACTATAGATTAGTGTTGAAATGTCTTTGGACCTAGAGTTAGCTTGCTATAGTAAATTAATAAAAAATATTAGAACAATGGTGAATTTTGCAAGGATAAAAATATAGCTCTCAATTTCCTAGATTGGGAAGATGAAAAACACCAAATTTCACAATCTATACAAAGATGATCATCATGCATATAATAAGATGAATATTCCTCTAAAAATAAAAGTAGAGCCCAACAATTTGTTGGCAACTAGATTTGGTCATGTGTCTGTTGTGACTTGGATAGAGGAGGCAATGATTTAATTAATGATTTTATATATGGAGATCTTTCTTGAAATGAATCAATTAGGGGAGGGAAGTTTTGATTGGCTAAATAGGAGTGGAATTTTAGGTGAAAGGGATTAGGTGAATCGGGGATATGATGTGAAATGGTATGTGATGGATTTGGTGTGAAATGATAATGTTTTTCTTGGTACAAATTTCATTGGATTTTAGGTGTATATGTAGGTGTACACCATGAAGTCGTTCTATTTTTCTTGATATTTTTTGGATGTTTGGTTTATATTGGATTATTAGGATTTTTCTTGCATTTTTTATAATTTTTTTAAATTATAGAAATTTTTACCTTTTTGGTTTTTGAAATATCTATTTTTTGGATTTTTAGGAATTTATGTTTTCTTGGATTTTTAGAGAATATCAAATACTAAGGAAAAATATAATGGATGGTGTATGACTAATATTGATGATGGATGATTATGATTATGTAAGTTGATTCAATATACATGGTTTAGATGATATGAATGAGGGCATTTAATGTTTATATGTGAATGATCAAGATTGGATGAATTGGTGCAAAACAATGTTTGGTGAGGTTAGGATATGATATGTAAGTAATGGGTTTCAAGGTAAGATTTAGTTAGTAGCAATCTAATAGTGGATTTCAAATTCAAGATGATGTTAGTATATGTATGTAAACCCCATGACTATAACTTTGATCCAAACCCCACTTCTCATTCAATCCAATCCATCCATCAACTAATATACTTTGGCCATTAATTTATCTCATAGAATTTCTATAAATGAGAGGCCTTCAATCCCATGTGCATCATATCTCTTCTCATCCTACTGTTATGCTACTGTAATTTTTATCTACTTATTCCATAGACTAGGTAATATTCTATCATCGTATCCTTATCCTACTAGTATGCTACTACATTTTTTATCTACTTATTCCATAGATTAGGTAATCTTCTATCATTATATCCTCATCATATGTACATTTGACCTATCATCCCGATTTGTCAAAAAATGTCACTCTATGTTTGGGAGATAGATCAACACATTTCTCCAAATATCATTCAAGGAAACCCTAAATATCTCAATCCAATGAAAGAATGGGCGAAAGAGATCTTGCAATAGGGTTTCCTAGGGTATTATTAGAGACTAAAATAGGGTTCACCACCAAGCTAGGACTTGGAAAGACATGCAACATGCAAGATCTAATGACTAGAGATGAATGAAACATGTGAAGTACTATGCAAAACCTAGCTAAATGGCCTAGGAACTGAAACTGAAAAGCAAGATAACAAACTAAGAATGAATAGAAAAGTACCTAGAGGAAGGATGATGTCAAAAAAATCTCCAAAACCATGAAATCTTGTTGTTTAATGCCCACTAGGACTCATACACCAATCTAGGAGATTTAGTTCCAAACTAGGGTTTCTATGCCAAAACAGGAATCTCACAATGCTTGATCTAAATTCACTAAAAACTAAAAAATGTGCTATACTAGGACTCATATACCACAAGTGGTGTATTAGTCCCACCCTTCTTTTCAGAGGGTTGAAACCTAAATTTGCTCTCTTATTTTGGCTCTTCCTCCCACACTTCATTTTTGGATCTGAAACCCTAATTTGTGGCCTACAGGTGACATTCCATGAAGATAAAAACCTTTTAATAACTAGGAAAGCTTTCCCCAATATTGTAACTTAATCTTCAAAATATATTTAAGCTCCAAGACAGCTAGATCTGCAATCACACATGTAGAGAGAAAAACTTGTTGATTGTTAGGGAATAGGGGTTTTCCTTGGTCAAACCCCTTTTAGGTAATTAAACCAAATGATGAGATAATGAAATAAGGACATGAAATATGAAAAATTAAATATGAGCATTGATACCTTGAATAATGTCTTGAGATGTAAATCAACAATCTAACATGAAATGGCCATGTAGAATGTAGATCTTGATCTTGAATATGAATGTGAAACAATGCTTGCACATGGATCTTCAATGCTACATCACTACACTAGCTCAACAACATGCTTGATGCTTGATGACCTTGACATGATAATGGATCTCATATTTCTACAAAAAATGATGAAGAAATTTGCCCTTGAATGCCTTAGAAATGTTCTTGTAAACTCTCTTGACGCTCTTGTGAAATCTTGGAATACTTAACTCTTGATAGCTTATGTTGATATCATGAAGGCTTAGGTGAAAGAATGATTTGAGACCTTTATATAGGCAATCCATCCAACTTACCATTTATTAGATCCTAGAGGCTAACATTCATGAAATTTGAGCTTAAAACCCTAAAAAGGGGCCAAAGGGGACTCATACACCACTTGTGGCATATAGGTCCCATCGAGATGGAACTCATATGCCCAAGGTGGCTTATGGGTGGCACCAGGCCTTTTTGAATAGAGGAAATCTCAAGGAGTTAAAATATTAAGCGTATTTGATGTCTATGTCATGATTTCATTTGAAATATGCCTCGATATGTATAATAAAGGGTCTTACGGACCTATTAATGATGATATTAAGGTCATAAATGTAAGAGGGCCCAAAAAATCAATGTGAAGGTGTATATAAATACACTTTACAACATTAAATTAAGGAAACATTAGGTCAATTTAGCCTAAAAGGACCCTAAACCTAATGTGAATGTGTAAAACACATTACAACACTAGATAAAGGAAACATTAGGTCCATTTTATTGCTAATCATTCCAAAATTAAGTGTGAAAATGGACGACATTTTTCTACACTACACATCCTATCAATCTTATCATCATGCTACTTATACAAGCTACCACATTCCTCCATCAACACATCAAAAGAGCAAATCAAGTGGAGCTAGGGTGCACTCTACTTTAGCTCTATCTAAGGAGAAAGAAGGTTTTAAGTTGAAGGTGTTATGTAAATTTCATTATCTTCTATGTTATTTACCTCTAATCCATTTTCTTATTCTAAAAAATGAACCTTTAAAAATAAACTGAAATCTTGAATCAAACTGAAAACTACACAAACTCAATAGTTTGAAAAAATATATCAAATGATATAGAAGAAAAATAGAATTTAGCAAAATTATGTCCATAATATGTTGTGTGATAAAAAATTTCTAGAAATATAATCTAAAATTTATCAATACCAATAACTGAAAAAAGAAATATATGACAAGTAATAAAAGCTAGCAAAACAAAGTTTGCACAAAAATGCATGTGATATCACAATTGCTCCAAATTACTACAAAGTAGTAGTAAACACTTGATACATTAATTTAACAAGGCATGGATATTTAAGGGGGTATAAATAGACAAGCCTATTCTAAGAACATCCTCTCAAAGGTCACCCATACATGACAAGTGTTGAGGTGAATCAACTATCCTAGAAGTTGTTTTGAACTTAGAGACTATACCTAAGTAGGTAGATGAAGTAAAATATGATATATTCTAATTTTATTTCTACTTGAGTAGATAGAAAAATTATATGAAGTATATTTATCACTTTGTTAGGGATACTATTATTTTCTATGGTATTCTCTTAGCTAATGAGTTGGGGGTCCAATCCCTTTTTCCTAAAAGTAATTCCCTTACCTTTATTAATTGATTTTGTATCTCCTAACTCCCTAGTTGACTCATTCTCACCCTCTAATATTAATTCTTCCTCCTCTTATTACTCACTTAGTTCTTTAATATAGAATAACATATTTTTAGTTTATTTATGTCCTTTATTGTATTTTCTATCATAACTAAAACACAAGTCTTTATTTCTCTTCTCTTCATTTCTTGTGAGTTTGTCTAGTAGGTTAAGGAAGTGACTATGTAGGAATTTTTCTCTATCTTATGTTTATAAAACCTTACCTTTTCTATTAGTCAAAAAAATTCCATCTACCTACCTTTCTATAATCATTATCTAGGACATATAATTTAGATGAAATCGGTATACCTGAATTTGATGTAGTACTTTAAACTCCTAGGAACAATTCTTACGAAATTTCCTTTACAACATTCTCCACTCTAAAGATAGAGTTTGGAATTGATGATTATAACCCTTCATTAGACCCATTTTCTTTAGTTTGGTGAGCTATTTAAAATAGTTATCGATAATATTGTTGTGGCTAAATGTACATAATGAGTTTCTCTTGGAAGATAGAAAAAATGACAACACATTCCTTCTTTCTCTTCTCTTCACATACCTAATGATACCAAATGAATTAATCTAGTTCCAAGTATAAGGATTCCATGTAACTTTAAATTGACATATAACATGATGAAGATCAAATAACTATTCGATTTTGAAAAGCCAATTTTTTAGATCTTTACCATCAAACTTCTCCATATCTTTCATTGATGTAAAATTCCTAACCATTGAATTATTTGAATGGTAATCTATGTTTAGATATAATTCGAACCTAAAAGTATCATTACCCTTAGGAAACACATCTTCTTCCCAAATATTTTTTTGTGGCTCCATATATTTTATAATGTAAAAAATTATTTATATAATAAACCAAAAGTAAAAATATTTATTAAAATAAATAGAAAATATAAATATTTTTTATAAGAAGTATAAAAATATAAAATAATATTTTATTAAATTATAAAAAAATTGATTAAATAATTACATAAATACTAATTAAATAGCTATTTATAAAACTTCTGAAATATAAAGATCAATAATAATATAAAAAAATATTAAAATATAAAAGCCCATATTTAAAATAAATAATTCTCAAAATGCGACTCAAACAATATTTGTATCATGACAAAGAAAATCAGGAAAAAAAATAATATTGAAAGGCTGCTCTGCAAACATGGGCCAAGTGATCATCGGGACCCCCAGGCTGATGCTCTCCAGCGTGGAGTTCCATCCGCAGTGGCTTAGAAACGCGTCAGTGGAAGGATGGGAGAGGATGAGGAGCTGCGGCGCCCAGCCCTATATGACCAGACCTCTGTCCTTAGTCCGCTCTTCAAACTCCTCTGGCAGATCTATCTCCGGTACGCGCTTGATAGCCCATATGAAGGCCTGCTGGCTCGGCTCTAGCGCCCTCGCCAGCGCCTCTGTCTGTTGTTTGTTCAGAGACGACTGGCTTCCAAAGCATACAACAACTACGAATTAGGGCTTCGCCTATCAAGCCACTGCAAGCACTCCGCCTCACTTATATGAGCGACCTTTCTTCGGCTGTCACGGGTCGCGCGTTCCACTCCCTCTACGTCTGAAAGCGTTTTGGGAAGTATAGCACCGACACTCCAAACAGGCCGCTTCGTTAAGCTCTTAATATGATCGATCCCCAGCGAATCCAGCTAGTAAAACGTATTGAAAATCACCCCGCTTCCTTCCATGCTGCGATTGATCTCGTCCGTGATGAAACTTTGCATGGGATTCGCGTCCAGGTCCCGCATGATGAATGGTAGGTCGGATTTACGCAGCTTGAAATCGAACGGAAGGTTGGGGACCTGGAAATACTCGTCGTCTCCTTCCGCATTCTTCTGCGGCGTCTTCTTCATGATCTAGTGCATAACAGACATGGCAAATGCTCCCGAGGTGTGGAAAACTACGGTGGGAAGCCCAAATTTGTAGCCGGAGTTGTGAACCCATGAAGTCAACATGTCGCTTATTATACAAACTGGAGGAGACGGGGAATTCGCGATCTGATCCTCGGCATCTTTCATCTGCAGCTCCAGCCATTACTCGAACAGGCCAGCCAGCTTGTAGGACGACTTCATAAGAATTCCGCTCATATGCAGAGGAACGGTTTCGGAACTTTCAATTCCCGGAGGCAGGCCTTCAATGGGAGGCATGGAAAGCGACACCAGTCGTATATCGATGCCAGGACTCGAACTCTTGACGCCTGGTCCACTTGAGGCTGCAGACCTGCAACGTTGCCTGGTGTGGGTGTAAAAGAAACAATGATGCCGTGTGAGGCGAGAAGCTTTGTGAATTCCAGGAAAGGAATAAGATGCCCCTGCCCTAGGTAGGGAACGACTACCACATGAGGCTTGCTCTGCTTCTCACCATCATTCAACTTTTTCCACATTTTAACATTCATCAAACACCTCTCTCGCCCAGACCATTTCATATACCTTCCATCGCAGCCAAGCCAGACATGGCAGCCATTTCTGGTACTCACATGCATTGTATAACAAAAAGACGGATTCATCTCAACCACAGAAAAAATCAAAGATAAACCGCATTGCATAACAAATCCAGCTTTCCATGCATAGATGGATTCACCTCAGCCACAGAAAAATAAAAGAGACGTCTGTGTCGTGGGAGAATAAAATTACGAATGAAGCATAAAGTGGATGACTCGCATATTTTATTTGTCGACATGTAACATATTTGACATGCTAATGGAATCTTAGAAGCATTAAAGACAATTTGTCAATTGCGCAGGACTACCATGATTGCATTAAAGACAACTTATTTCAATAGCTACCTGCACCGTTGGTTTGACATGCTGAATTCCAGAAATTTCTAACAGAGATTTCACTATTAATCGATCGAAGATCATTGCATTCCATTCGTATCAATGCAATTAAATGGATTAAATGTTCAAATTTGCGTATCCTTTTCAGATTAAATGGATTAATTTCTTCTCATGTCAACAATCAGTTTGTATTTTTGCATGACACGTTTAGTGAGTGTTTGTTTTGTCTGAGGTCGGTGCGCAATTATTTGTATGGCTTTATTCGGAAGAGAGTGTAAGAATCATCTTTCCTCACCACTCGTCAACCAGGTACGATGTGAAATTTGACGGCCACCTCTGCCTGTCAAAACAAGATTTCACAACGGCCAAGGTCTGAAATGGGAAGAGTACAATCCACACATTGTGTGGGTGGATGAGGTAAGAAGAGACATTTGTCTATTTTTAAGTGAAAACCCTGATTTAAAGTCATAGATGCTCAAAAATGATTATGAGGCAACTTTTGAATGATCAGCATAAAACATTTTCATTTTATTTTTATTTTCCTAGTAGCTGTCATTTAAGGGGCATCCAGTAATATTAGTATAAATTCTTTTATTGCTTTATGGTCGATATCATAATTTTTTTTATCAGATTGTATATAACTAAATATTAGTTTTTTAATATTTAAATTGATTGATATTTTTGGTATAGATAATTGTTGTTTTAATATTTTTTATTGGTCTACAAAGATTTTCTTCATAATATTGGACTAAAAAAATTATTAGAATTAAAAAATATTAAGGTGTTCTTCAAATTTAAGGAGTTCTAGAAAAAAGTTGAGAAGATGTATTTCTCATCTAGATAACAAGTACTAAGGTTAATTATCTAATTTATAATAAAAAGCTGCACCCAGTGCTCTATGTTTCTATTTGATTGTTTTATCCTAATATTGAAAGATAAAATCTCAAGATTTTTTCTCATATTACTATGAATGTGACAATAGATCAAATCCAACAAGCCTACAATGTACCTCTAAAAGTAATTCCCTAGGGCATAGAGTCATCTATAAAACACGTGGCATTGGAAGATTATAGGGATAACTATTACAAGATGTTATAAGTCATCTCAACCACTCAACAATGAAAATAGTTGGTATGGGTTTCAAATCCTTCAAGACACAAATAGAGGATGTTTAAATATCTAGCTCAATGTAACTCTCACAAACCAAAAGACCTACCTTAATAACCTCTTAAAGTCAAGAAATGACATACAGGCTCCACTAGAGAGAAAATCTCATAATTTTTCTATTGCAATGAGAAATATAGTTGTATTTAAGAAAATTCATTTGTTTGAATAATCAATGTGCAAAAGATATGAACTCTTTAGAGGAAAAAAGTAAAGGTTTTATTGAACATTACATATAACTTTTTTATAAAGTTGAGACTAAGTTTTAGAGAATAAGTTTAATGTTCTCTGAAGGAAGAATGTATGTTGGGTTTCTCAACATAATATATTTTATTATGTAATGTAAAATATTAATATATAATTGTAATGATGAAAAACTCATAACCATATTCCTTCATTATGTTTTGGATCTATTTGAAATAGAGTATTCTTAATATCTATAAGTGGAAATTCTTGCACTAATTTAGCTCATTGCATTAGCATTACCATCCCATCAACAATCATCCCCAAAGATAAATCATGACCCATAGATCCCTCAATACATCATCATAGATTAATTTGGTAGGTGCAAGATTGACCTAAGTCACTTCTATAGTTACACAACTTAAACTTAAAATCTTAAAATTTAAATTTAAATTAAACCATGTCAACCTCCTCCTACACGATTATATTTACCAACCTAGCTTGCATTTGTGCTCATTTACATTTTAAAAAATTCTAAACTAATTTACAAAAATCAAAATTATAGAACATATATATATATATATATATATATATAATAACTTCAATTATATATATAACACTTTTAATTTAAAAAATATATAAATTAATTTAGAAAAATCAAAATTATAAAACATATTTCTATATTTTAATTTTAATTATAATTTACAATAAAATTAAAAAATAAAAAATAAAAAAAATAATTTAAAACTTAAATATTTAAAAAAATCATTTAAATTTGCTTTTTATTTATAAAATAATTTATATTACAAATTATTTAATAATATATTATATATTACATTGAAACATAATTAAATAATTTTATATTTCCGACAACAAAAATTAGAACATTTTTTAAAATTATGTTAAATAACAAAACTATTTTTAGAAGTAATTTAATTATTAAATAATTTTATAAATGTAGACTATTTTTATTAAAATATAATTAAATAATTTAATATTTACCAAAAAAATTATAAATGTCCATAATGATGGTTAAAAGGCTAATCTAATGCATAAGTGTATTTATATGGTGAATTCATGTCAAAAGCAAGCAATGGTTAAAAAACTAATTTAATGCTTCATTGTATCCATACGATGAATTGGACATATTTACAGTCAATAATAAAGAGTATCATCAATTCTACTCACCAAATTCTCTTTATTTTGTAGGTTAATCAACAATCTATATTATTTTTCGTAGATGGGGAAACTTGAAAAAACCCATGATTTTTTCACTACAATGACTTGCAAATAGTTGTTCGAAAAGAGAAACACATTTTAGCTATTGAAACGTGAAATGATGCTTTCTTGTCACATTTCCAGTAACATAGAGTTGCAAAGGTGTAACATTGCCCAATGTGGATATGTGGATATGTAATAAACAATGAGCTCTTGTGGGAGGCTAGAAACTTTGTGAGGTCCAAAAAAGGAATAAGATGCCCTTGTCCAATGTAGGGAACAACCACTACAAGAGGCTTGCAGCTCTTTTCACCACTGTTCATTTTTTTTTCCATTTTAACATTCATCAAAAACCTCTCACATGTAGACCATTGCACATACCCAATTATACCAAATAAATTAATCTAGTTTTGAGTATAAGGATTCAATTGTAAATTTTTATTGACATATAATATGATAACAATCAAATTTCTATTCTATTTTGCAAAGCTATTTTTTTCTGTATTCTTAACATCAAAATTCCTCATTCTATTTTTGGTGTAAAATTTCTAGCCATTAAATTCTCTGAATGATGATCAATGTTTAAATCTAATTCAAACACACAAGTATCATTATCCTTAGGAGACTCATCTTCTTACCAAGTCCTTTATTGTGTCTCCATATGTTTTAAATCTCTAAAATCTTGACTAAATTATTTGTCAAACCATCATCTTAACATCATATTTATTTGAGAACACTTCTTTCTTCATCTTGTTGTTTTACCCCATATTTTGTTCACTTATAGATTCATTATCTATGGGACCAATCTCCTCAATTACCACATCATCATTTCTTAGATAATTTTTAGGTGTGACAAAATATTTTTTCCTCCTATTATAGGCCCTGCCATGAAAACAATAATATAAATTTCACAATAAATTTCTCAAAAAAGATAAAACTAATTTAATTTTTTAACTAAACTAACTTCTAAATCTAGAACTCACATCTAAAAAATTCTTCAAAAAAATCATTGATTTGCAATCTTGGGAGTGAATTTAGGGAAAACCATAATTTCAAAATAAATCCTTCAAAATTATGTCAAATGACCTTAAATTTAGAATATAATAGCTTCATAATGGGGACTTCAAAACCCTTTATAAATGAAGAAAAAAAATCAATGTGAAAAATATGTGCTTCACAATTTAACATTTTGAGTCCAAAAAAATGCCTTTGTTATTATCCTTTGAGTATAATGATCCTTCTTTGAAACCTCCACTTGTAATGAAAACTCAAACACAAGTGAAAAATATTCAACAAATACTTGATTATAATTAGCCACTTTGAAGGGACATGCTAATCTTAGAAGATTCTCTTACATTGTCATAATCCATCACAACCAACTCACCATCTCAAGCACTTCATTATGACTCCATTATCCCCATTTAAAATCTATGTTATGATACATCACAATGTGTGTCATATAATTGGTCAAAATCCAATTATTTTAAGTAACTTTCTATAATCATGCTCTTACATGCAGCATAACCATTTGGAAACTCATGAGAAATATGACACCCAAATACCTAGGTTCAAATTTCAATGCCCCTACTTGGTTTTGGCCTTCCCAACTATTTTTAACATATATTTACAATTATATTTATAATATCAGGAAAAAAATCCACTACAAAAATAAAGTTTTAGTGGTGGTAGAAACTTGAGAAAGTATTATGATTACGATATGAAATGAAAAAATATAAAAAATGCAAGTAGAAAATGTAAGAATGAGACTCAACAATTATGACCATGACATCAAGCAAAGATTCCATCCTATTATAAAAAAATAAAGACTATAAATACTATTTATACTAATTATATAAAAATATAACAAAAATATTTAATTACATCATTTTAAAATTAATTAAATAATAACATAAATATAATTAAATAATTATTTATAAGACTTCTTAAAAACTAAAGATCAATAATAATATAAAACTAGCAATTACACCTAAAGAAGGTTCAAAGATTACATCCATAGAAAACTATATATATATGTTAATATGTTAGAGAGTATGTATTTGTGCATGGATGTGTTGTGGCTGGATTAAACAATTAATAATAAGTGCTAAAAAATATAATGGAATAAACTTAAACAAATCTAGATTCTTTCCATAAAGAAATTAATTTATGAAATATTTGCTTATAAATTAAAAACATAAAGCAATGCAAATGAAAAAAAGAAACGTTACCATCAAATTGACAAATACACTACAAATGTAAAAAGATTATTTCCATCCAGTTGTCAGCTTTTATGTGATAAATGGAATTTTGGAGACTTTTACCATTAAATGACAGCTCGTTTAAACTTATTTTCCATTCAATAGTAATTTATAAATGTGAAACTTGTTTCAGACTCAAATCTCACATTATATGTAACCTATATTAAAAATATTAAAAAATCACATAAAAAATAAATTCTCAAAATACAAATAAAATCAGATTCTCACTACTTTCGTAGACAAGTTTCATGATAAGGAAAACAATGACCCATTTGAGTTCCTTTCTAATAACCTTATAATAAAATCTAAGTAACATTTAAGGAAAATAATCCACTACATTTGTGCTATTTATCCTTTCACCTTGAATATTTCCGTTACCTACCTATTCATATATTAGCAAGGCTGTCCTAGTAACAGACTGTGATCTGAAGACTGCAAAAGCTCAGGATATTCGAAAAGATTTCTGAAAATAAAGGCTGTCCTAGTAACTTCATAGGTTTACATTACTTCCCTGCAAGTTTGTACTGAAAATAAAGTATATTTTAGTTTTAATAAAATTTGATTGTGTAGAATGCTTACTTTCCTCACAATATAGGGCATGGTTTCTTCTTTTCTGGCTTACCCTCTTCTTCATTTGGGCCATGACTGAGCACCCACTTGTCATGCCGCCCGCGCACATATTCTCTAAAAGCCTGCAGGTTTGCGTGAGAAGAACCGTCTTTCTCAACCGCCATTTTTGCCCTTTTGCGCAGTTCCTGAGCTCTCATTCTCATCATCTTCCCTTCTTCTTCCGCCAAAAGCTTTATCACCGCTTTCTTCACGACATGCTCGTCCCCCACGCCGTCCATGTGAGCGCATATTTGTTCTCCAATACCCAAATGCTCTACCAGAAGCTTATTGTTGAAAGGCTGCTCTGCAAACATGGGCCAGGTGATCATGGGGATTCCCAGGCTGATGCTCTCCAGCGTGGAGTTCCATCCGCAGTGGCTTAGAAACGCGCCGGTGGAGGGATGGGAGAGGATGAGGAGCTGCGGCGCCCAGCCCCATATGACCAGCCCTCTATCCTTAGTCCGATCTTCAAACCCCTCTGGCAGATCTATCTGCGGGACGCGCTTGATGGCCCATATGAAGGCCTGCTGGCTCGCCTCCAGCCCCGTCGCCAGCGCCTCTGTCTGTTGTTTGTTCAGAGACGACTGGCTTCCAAAGCACACAAAAACTACCGAATTAGGGCTTCGCCTATCCAGCCACTGCAAGCACTTCGCCTCACTTATATCCGCGACCTTCCCTCGGCTGTCACGGGTCGCGCATTCGAGTCCCTCTCCGTCGAAAAGCTTTTTGGGAAGTATAGGACCGATGCTCCAAACAGGCCGCTTCGTTACGCTCTTAATATGATCGATCCCCAGCGAGTCAAGCTCGTAAAACGTGTTGAAAATCACCCCGCTTCCTTCCATGCTGCGCTTGATCTCGTCCGTGACGAAACTTTGCATGGGATTCGTGTCCGGGTCCCGCATGATGAATGGCAGGTCCGATTTACGGAGCTTGAAATCGAACGCGAGGTTGGGGACCTGGAAATATTCGTCGTCTCCTTGCACATTCTTCTGCGGCGTGTTCTTCACGAACGAGTGCATAACAGACATGGCAAATGCTCCCGAGGTGTGGAAAACTACGGTGGGAAGCCCAAATTTGGCGCCGGAGTTGTGAACCCACGACGTAAACATGTCGCTTATTACACAAACGGGAGGAGACGGGGAATTCTGGATCTGATCCTCTGCATTTTTCATCTGCAGCTCCAGCCATTGCTCGAACAGGCCAGCCAGCTTGTATGACGATTTCATCGGAATTCCACTCATGTGAATCGGAATATTGTCGGCGCTTTCAATTCCCGGAGGCAGGCCTTCGATGGGAGGCATGGGAAGCGACACCAGTCGTATATCGACGCCAGGATTCGAACCCTTGACCGCCTGGTCCACTTGATGCTGCAGACGTGCAACGTTGCCTGGCGTGGATATATAAGAAACAATGAAGCCGTGGGAGGCGAGAAGCTTTGTGAGCTCCAGGAAGGGAATAAGATGCCCCTGCCCTACGTAGGGAACGACCACCACATGAGGCTTGCTGCTCTTCTCACCACCATTCATTTTGTTCCACATTTTAACATTCATCAAACACCTCACTCAGACATATCTGGATTTGCATTCATTTGTCATGATCACTTCAAGGATTTTGCATTATTGCTAGGACTGTAAATCTGTTACAGGACAGCTTTTTTGACTACAGAAAAAATAATAGAGACAGATTTATTAAATAAAATTTGTAGAACTGAAAAGAATCCTAAACTATGCTTAAACTGAGCATGCATTATTCGCTCAGAGATGAAGACTGGCAAAACAAAAAATAAACCAAGTAAACTATTGCTATCACTAGCTGTCTACAAAAATCTTAAAAACAAATGGTGCACATGGAACCAAAGTAAAAATATCCAAATACTAATTATAACATGCATGGTGGTAAAAACAATAATCTGCAACTGAACTTGTGCATGATAGGGATTCAATGGCGGTAGAACTGAATGTTCAACTGAATCTCCAACCTCATCCGTTATCAACAATTTTAATGCATTTAATAGTTCAAATTTGGACACGTCCTTTACAGATTCCACTAAAAAGACCTTTCGCATGCGGACAGTAACGGTTCGTATTTTTGCATGACACGGTTAATAAGTAATGTTTGGTTTGACGTGGGTGCGCAATTATTTTTATGGTTTTATTCGGAAGAGAGCATAAGAATCGTCTTTGCTTACGACTTGTTGCTCTGATTAAGTGTGAAATTACATCGGTCACCATTGCCTGTCAAACAAAGATTTCACAACGGCCAAAGTTTGAAGTGGGAAGAATAAGAATACAAAGCACAAAGTGGGAAAGAGACTGATCTTAAGTCATAGATGCTCAAAAAGGTCATGCTTCATCTAGAACGATTAACATAAAATATTTTTATATTTGACGTAAATTTATGTTCAAATTGGCTTAAGGGGCATCCGTTAATATTAGTATAAATTTTTTATTGTTTAATGGCATATATTATTATTTTTTATTGGAAATTGTGTATGTGTAAATATGAATTCTTCTTAATATTTGTAAATTAATTGATATTTTTAGTATAGATAATAATCATACCTATAATTGTTATTGTAATCCTAATCCCGAATCTAATTGCACCTTAACCCTAAATTGACCTTGATTTTACCCTAATCCTAATAGTAACCATAACCATAACCACAACTCTAATCTAATGCTATATCATAGAAATGTAACCATAACTACAACCTTCATTAGAATCATAATTAAAGTCGAATTGATCACAAACCTAACAATAACCCTAATCGAATGATCAACCTAATCCTAGTTGAACCCTAATTAAACGATAATGCTTACCTAACCCTAATCATAATTGTAACCATAATAATAATCCTAAGCTTTATCCAAGAATGATAACCCTAACTATAACCTAACATAAACCTATCCTTTTCTCCAATTGAAACCTAAGAATAACCCTAACCCCAATATTTAGCCTAGAAATATAACCATAATCCTAGCCCTAACCCTATTGAACATCAACCATAATTGAATCATAATTAAACCCTAATTGAACTCTATTTGAACCTTAACCCTAAGCATAATTAAACCTTAACTATAATTGAACCTTAATCCTTAATCCAATTAAACATTAACCTTAATTGAATCCTAATTGTAATGATAATTGTGCTTTAATAACAACTAAACTATAATTTAGTGCTAACACTAACATGAAAAGTAGCATAACTCTAACCTCAAGCTTTATCCATTGAATTTTAACCATAAAAGTAATTGTAATCCAATGTTTTATAATAAAACCTTAAACCAAACCCTAATTGGATATTAATCCTAAGTGAACCCTAATATAATTATATAGTATATAATCCTAACCCTAATTTAACCCTATTTTAACCCTAATATTAAGAGTAACCCTACTTGTTACCCTATCTTAAAGTTTTATCCTAGAATTGTAACCATAAATGTAACCCATACTCTAACCACAATAGAATGCTAAATAATCCCTAACCCTAACTATATCCTAAACCTAACCTTAATTGAAACCTAAGTAAATTGTAACCCTTACTTAACCTTAATCATAAACCTATATTATATTATATTTATATTCTTATATTATGCTTTATTATATTTATTTATATTAATAGTATTATATTTATTTCCTTAATTGAACCCTAGTTTAACCCTAATCTTAAGCATAATCGAATTGAACATGCACTTTCCAGGAGTTTCTTGTTGCAACTGGGTGAGAGAAAGGTGAGGTACTCAAGAGTCATTGCCAACCTCATCAAAAGGGGAAGTGACAAACTTCAAGGATATGGGGGTCACCTTTGTCACAAGGAAGATGCAAGCCAAGATAGAACTAGCTTCCAAAGAAGGTGAACCCTTCTTCTAACCTCCACCCATGGTGAGGTCATCCTCCAACTTGCACTTCAGTGGAGGATGTTGAATCCCCACAAAAAAAGTAGAAGCGAAGGGGAAACTAGAGACAACCACAAAAGGCACCACCTTATGTATTTCAATGGGTTGCAAGAAAGGAGAGATGTCTAGGAGGGACATTAAAAGAGGAGGCTCCATGAAGGAACCAATGAAAAATTGCACCCTTTTTGGGTGAGCATCATCAGGACTCACCAGGGGAGTCAGAAATAAGACAGAGGTGATGGGAACTGAGAAAAAAATATTAAGAGAAAGTGGAATAGAAAAAGATGATGTTGAGATATATGCAACCAACTCCTCTATCTTTTGTAAGACAACATGCTCTGCAACCAAAGCATTTCTCCTACACTTGCACTCACATGCAAGCCAGTTACATTAGTTTTGGGCACTGGAAGATGCAGCTTGAGGAGATCAGAGGTTGGTGCTTGACTATAGGAGTATCCTTCATAATCGTTCCTCATGGAAGGATGGTCTCTAGAGTAGTAGTAAGAGGATGAGGCATTAGAGCAGAAGCAACCATAGGAGGAGAAAGAGGAATAGGTACCTTGATGGTAGGCCTCTTCCTGTTTGCTACCCTACCTATTAGGTGGAAGAACAATAGTAGGCCACAAAGGCCAAGAAGCTAGAACAACCCCATGGGAAGACACCCCCTTTCCATGTTGAAAATGGAGGTAATTATGTAGCTTTAAAAGTTGTAAAACTATTATACTATAGATCTAATTAAATTTTCTCTTTACTTTCTTTGTGGATGATTATCTATTTAGATTGATTTTACCATTTTTAGAAGTAGACAGAAGATTGTAGAAGAATAAGACCTGAAGATGGAAGTGACATAGCATATACCATGGAGAAACCCTTTTGGGAAAAAACTCCACCAAGAATCAGTAATGCTTGTATTATTTAACCTTAGAACAAGATTACAATAATTCTTTATCAATCCTTGCTTGAGTTGCTTATTTTTCCTTCAACAATTCTTCTTCACAACCTACGATAAAATCTGATAAAACTCTTTTCAACTTGCTACAATAAATAGACAATAATGAGCCTTGTAAACTCCAAAGAGTTTACAATTACAAAGCACAAAGCTTATCTCATAAAACCTATGCCTATTCTTTGCAAGTAGAGTTCTCCTATGAAAAAAAATGTCAAAACAAATCCTTCATCCATTTGGGTGTCCTAAACTGAAGTCATAACTCAACGTTGATTTTGAAGATATCTTGTAACCTTATCCTCAAAGTTGGTGCCCAAGAATGGGCCCACTTAACCCACCCTTATAAAATATCTTATCATGCAAAAGTGTTAACTTGAAGATTCCAACTTGGGCACCCAAGGCGGGTCCAAGCCAATCTCTATTAATTGAAATATATCTCTCCACCATTCATGCAAATATCATAAATGATTGATCATTCCCTGTTAACTAAAAGTAGTCACCTGTTATCTATCATGCAACTCAAGTCATTAGCATGCAATTTAAGTCAACTAACGTCAACTAACATGAAAATAAAGCTAACTACATGCAACTGAAGATAACTGAACCATAAATGAACTAAAATGAATTGAACTGAATTGAACCAAACTAATTTAAACTCTATGCATGTAAACATCAATCCCTAACTTCTAGGATCTTTGCATGCATTACTGAAGTGTTATCTTTTTTCTCCACATATTTAACTTAATTGAAGGTGGATTCCACCTTCCATGTGGGCACCCCATGTGCTCCTATTAATTAGGAACTCTTCTTGGACACTGTCACATGTTCCTATCATTTAGAGTTAATTACAAATTTCAATTTACATGTTCATTTCATTCAAATTTAATCTCTTTCTAATCCTAGTGTTGTGGAACACTTTCTAGGGACTTAGGAGATACATGAAATAATGTTTAGGATTGCAATCAAATGGCATCCTATCCCCAACATTCTCCCACTTGACATTGTATGTTGTAATTATTCTAAACAAGGAATCATTATTATAAATCAAGTACAAGACTCAAGGGAAATGGCCTTCCTGCACCAACTAATCAATCCATGTCAACTTCAAATGCAACCTATATAATCATGAAGCTCCAAGCAAATGGTTAAAACCAAGGGAACTTATTTGTAGGAACTGGTTTCATAAGATAATATGTAGCAAAAATTAATGTGTCAACTTTCTCAATTAATATCTTCCCACTCTCAACCATTTCTCGCACAAAGTGATACTTAACATCAATATTCTTAGTGCAGGCATGATACATAGGATTTTTGGCTAAACACATAACACTTTAACTAGATCACATTCAAGTTTAACTTACTTTCAATTAAAACCAATACCTTTCCCAAGTCTTTGTATCCAAACTACCTGTTTGGAGGTATGTGAAACCACTGAGTTGTTGAACTCATGTCCAACCAAGGTGTAGGCTTCTCAGTCTTTACTATTGAAAAATATTTTCTTACAAGTAACCATTCCAACATATATCTCTTACCATAAGAGAACTCAAGCCTCACCTATTTCTCCAAGTATCCATGAGGACTTGTAACCAACCAATCCATGACAAACTCCAAATGCAACTTAGCACTATCATGAAGTAATCAAGCAAATGATTAATGTACTGAATACTTAAGAGAACTACACAAGATCAATGCCAAAGCTTCAATCATGAACCATAAACATAAACATGACAACATGATCTAACCATCTCCTACTAGGAGATCACATGCACCATAACATATATACATCCTAGCCTCAAGAGAATAAGTACCATGCCAAAATCTAAATGCATATCAAGAGTAAACCATGACATAATAGCAACCACTCTAAACCAAGAAAAAACCATATCCCCAATCACATGAAGATAACCTTACCAATGATTCATCCAGTCACTGCCAACAACTCCCACTAAGTCGTGGTATGAGCTACACATGGGATCATGACTACCATCCTCCTCATGAAGATCACTCTTTAACATCAAGCAAAGAGTCATCACTAACATATTTACATGAAATAATCAAAGCATGATTACCATCATCTGAAGAATCCTTTGTAGAAGAATCAAAACTATTTTTCTTGTTCTTACAATCCTTCTTCACATGTCCCGATTCACCACAGTTCCAACACTTTACCTTACTCCATCCTTCTGACTTACACTTCCCTTCCTTGTCTCTTATGTTCCTTTTTCTCAAGCCTACCTTTTACAAACAAGGCATCTAGGATTTCCATTTTAGACCTCCTCCTCATCTCCTCTGATAGGAGAGTAGGAATTATATTGTCCATCTTCAAATATGCACCACTACCACTGATAACAACAAATAGATTTTCCCAAGATTCTAGTAAAGAACAAAGTAATAAAATGCATTTATCTTCATCTTCTAGCTTTACATCTATAGATGCTAACTGAATTAGAATCAAATTAAAAGCATTCAAATGATTTGCAACAAAATCACCATCTTTCATCTTTAAATAATATAGTTGTCCTTCCAGATACAGCTTATTAGTAAGACTTTTAGTTTGATAAATATCACCTATTCTCTTCGATAGCTTATATGCAGTAGTTTCTTCTAAAACATTTAAGAGAAAAACATCAACAAGAGATAATCTTATGGTCCCTCTTGCCTTCTGTGTCATAGAAAAATGGCCCCTTGTCATTTTCATGGCATTTTAGGTCTTGTTTCATGATTTTTGATCTATTTTTCTCTAATTTAATGATGTAACATGGCTTGAACATGCATATTTAGGTACTAAAATTCAAATAATGACATCTTGTGAAGGTGTTGTGAAGTGTTGTAAAGTATTTCTAAACTTTTCTAGACTCTATTCATTACAATTCACCTAAAAATCACCTTTTCATCAATTATCAAGTCTTATTTTGAAGTGTTGTAAAGTCTTGTAACAAGCTTTCATGCTTTTCTAGGCATACCTTCACTATTTACACCTTTCTTATTCTTTATTTGACCCCTTTATGCCCTTATAAGCTCTAATTAAGTGCATTTTTTAATGTAAGCTCGACAAACAACATTAAATACAAGATAATTCCTGACACCCATTTTCAGGTCCTAGGTGGGACCCATCACCATGGGTGGCGTATGAGTCCCCCTTGGCTCCAAATTCAAAAATTTTAAATTTTCCTTTTGGGTTTTTATTCAAAATCACATGATGTCGGCCTATGATGAGGTATGAACGGGTTACTAAGGCACAAGATTATATAAATACATGATTTTCACCTCATTTTACATCTCCTAAGTCATTCAAGAAATTCTCCAACATTCCCACATCATATCCAAGCTATCTTTTCATCCATTCAAGCATTCAAGCACCTTACAACATCAAATCAAGCATTATTCAAGCATTTTTGAGCATCCATTGATACAAATTTATATTTTCATCAACAAGGGTTTGGTAAGTTGATAGCATTTGCATGTTATCTGTTTATCATTCTCTTGCATTTCATTATTTCATTAAGGGTTTGATTAGAAAAGTGGGGTTTGACCAAGGTAAACCCCTATTTGCTAACCCTCAACCATTTCTCCCCTCTTGCATGTGTGTTTGCATACTTTTGTATGCAAATTTAACAAAAATTTAGGTGATTGAAGAGTGGTAAGAAGTCAACTAGGTGCTTCAAGTCCAATCAATCATATTTCAAGCTTGTAGAAGGTATTTTGTCCATTTCCTATAGAATTGACTTCGGTAACCTGACAAGCAGACATTTCCAGATCTGGTGTTCTAGAGTTGTCTCCTGATTTCTTAGAACTTTGGGAGAGGACTAATTCACCACTAGTGGTAAATGAGTCACACCTTAAGATTGAAAATCTAGATTTTTTCAGATTCTGGATCCCAATAGTCAGAAACCTGTTTCCAACAATTTTTCACCAATAGTAGGACTAATTTTCCACCATGGGTGAATGAGTCCCACTATTTATTTTTGTAACTTCAGACATCATTCAAACAATTCTTGATTCCTCAAATCCTACCCAAGTGCACATTGTTTCACCCCATTTCCTTTTATTCTGCATTTACTCATCTTTTAGTTCATTATTTGCATATCATAGTGTGTTTTTTAGAATAGCTAAAATCTTAGTTTTGCATTCAAATTCAATCATATAGATCACTTAATTGCACTTATTTCATTTCATTTAGCTCATATAACATCACACATCATAATATGAATGAAACCTTTAGCATTTTTGGCCCTATCTCTCCCTTTTAGGTGAAAACCCCTAGAAGAGTAGAGAAGTGCAAGGAGCCAAAAATCTACGGTTCATTTTGGTGAACCTGCATTTTGAACACTTTACATTTCTGAATTCAATTGATTTTTGCATCCTAGGTTACATTTTCATCAACATTCAATTAGGGTATTGTTTTGTTCTTGCATCCTAGGACTTTTCATATTGCATTAGTGAAATTTTTGTTTAGATTTCATTTTTGCATTGCATATCATTGAAAAAATTGAAAATCTACATTATGCACCCTTCATTGCATTTTGAATAGCATTAGAACCACATTAAATTTTTTGAAAAACATAAAAAAATCTCATACTAGGACTCATTCGCCACCGTGGGCCAATTAGTCCACCTACACTTTTTAAACAACATTTTCTAGCATTTTCTAGCATTTTTTTGCATTTCTATTTTTTGTAGTTAGTTCTCTGTTACAGTTAGTAGAATTTCTGTTATTTGCATTTCAAACTTCTACATTACCTTGCATTTGAATTCACCCCATATTTTTTGGTACTTGTATGAGTGTTTGGTGCCCCATTGATAATACTTTAGTGAGACGAAGTTCTAGACTCATGGCCTCCCATGATAGCACTTTCCTTGTTGACCTTGGGATCTCAAGAGCTCCTACTCCTAGTATGGACAATGGTGCATTAGGAATTGACAATACCACTTCCATGCCTTCACCTTTCCATCTAATGAATGTTGACACACAAACCAATTCCATACCACAAGAAAAGGTCATTAATATTCAATAGGATTTTTCACATTTACAACAAGACCTATCACTCGAAAATATTTCCACCATTGCCATACCTGCAATCGAAAACCTTCATTGCTTGATTGAAAGTGATGATGGCTAACAAGTTATGAAGAAAATTGCTGAGATTTACAATAAACATACCTCTTTTAATTTCCAATCCATAAACATTCTTGTAACCCAAGGAGGACCTCATGTTCCTCCCCTTCAACAATTGCATCCATCCCAACTTACACCACTCCTCAAGTCACAACAACTATGCACTAGGTTAGTTATGTGGCTCCTTCTTTCCCAATTCCAACTAGCATTCCTAGCTCTCTTGTGGCATCGCAAGTCCCCTCCACCACCTTCACACCCCTTATCATTCCTTTCACTTCCCCTAACATCACCTACACTCCATCACCATTTTCTCTTCCACCTCAACCCACTTACCCCGACCTTATTCTTACACAACTCCTTAACACTGTTTCATCCATGCAACAACAACTTTCCACCATTAGCCAAGGTCAAACCACTCCACCCACATATCATGTCTGTAGCAACCCTTTATCGTTAGAAATCTTACAAACCCTGATGCCACAAGGGATATAAATGCCTTAGTTTTATAAATACAAAGGTAGAGGAAACCCTATCAACCATGTTAATGCTTATATAACTTTATGCAATGATTTTGTCCTTGATGATAAATTCTTAGCCAAAATTTTTCAAAGGAATTTGAAAGATACTGCATAAATGCCTTAGTTTGATAAATACGAAGGTAAAGGAGGCCACGATGCCCAAAGGGATATAAATTCCTTAGTTTGATAAATACGAAGGTAAAGGAGACCCTATCAAACATGTTAATGTTTATATAGCTTTATGCAATGATTGTGTCCTTGATGATAAACTCTTAGCCAAAAAAATTTTGAGGACTTTGAAAGATACTACATTAGAGTGGTTTTCCAAATTTCCTAATCATTCCATTTGATCCTTCAAAGAATTGGTGGATGCTTTCATAAGTCACTTTCAAGTTCACATGACTCCTAAAAAGACTATGGATGACCTCATGCGACGTATACAAAACACAGATGAAAAGGTAACTGATTTTATCTCACGATACCAGTCCTTGTATGGTCAAATTGATGTTAAGATTCTTGATGCACATCTACAGTAGATGTTTATCAAAAAATTACATACAAACCTTCAGGATAAACTAACTATGATGAAATTCCCTTCATTCATGCATTTATGCACAACCTTATGTAACTATCACAACTCGATTTCTAGTCGAGACTCAAATCCACTTCTCACCGAGCTGACAAATCTTAACCACAAAACCAAAACAACACACAAAACTTTCACAAACCAAATAGAGGCTTTCTACAATTCAATTTGCCTCCACAACCACAACCAAACCAACCAATTCCAAATCAAGTGGTAGTTGTTAAAGCAATGGTGTCTTATACCTATGGGGACTCGAAGAGACAATTTACTCTCTTACCCAATACCCTCCATAACACAATGAACCAATTTCTTCAACAACACATGATCACTTTTCCACCTATTAAACCACTTGATCCCACCCAGCCATTACCACCCACCTTCAACCCTAGTGCTTATTTTCATTTTCATCACCAAAATGGACATGACACTGAACATTGCAAGCATCTGAAACATTTAGCTCAAGACCTCATTGATTCAAGCCATTTATCCATTGTAAGTGTTAATGATCAAGGCAATAAGTCTATTTCAGCCTCTAACCAAAATTTACAAATTTTCACCAACCCTATGCCTAAACACAATATCTCATTTGTCAAAGCTTGTGAACCTTCAAACACTGATGTAATTAATGTTGATACAAATAGTGAACACCATGATATAAATCAAACTGTTACCCAAGTTAATCCTATGGATAAACTTTTGGGTGAGATAGACATTACCCCTTGTAAAGGCCAAACCAATAAATATCTTGATATCACTTTTTTTGCTAAAGATATGCTACAAAAGCTTCATGATGGTCCTCTTTACATAGCTAGCAAATATATGATAAGCCCACTAATGGGATATTAATAGATCCCGCTTGTGGTGAGAATGTGATCACAAGGGAGTTTCTAGTATTACATGAGCTATATCAAGAAGAATATGATAAACCAACTGCATGGATTAAAACACATACTAGTTTTGCATGCCCTACGATTGGATCAATCGTACTCCCATTACAAATAGGACCCAAAACCTTGGATGTAATGTTATCTATCATTTCAAAATCTAACCAATTTCATTTGCGGCTAGGCCACTATTGGCTTTGCTCAATGAAAGTGGTCCCTTCTGTTCTTCATAATTGTTTAAAAATTTTGTATGACAATGAAATATTTACCATGCATCATAGTGGCTTTAATCCATTATCTTCTAAAGGTAATTTTTCCTTAGAAGCTTTCTAGCCTAGACCTATAGAACCCATTACCCCTTGAAAATAATTCTTCTTCATAGCCTATCAAAAGTTCAAAGCCCAACAAATAGCCAAGTTGTCTCTTCATATCTTTCAAATCAAATTTGATCTTCAGTTTAGGCTATCTGAAATCCAAAACAAAATTCAGAAGGAAGGCTATGTGAATGAAACTAAGGAAAAGGAAAATGAGATTCTCTCAAAACTTCATGAGATAATTACTAGAGAAGAGGAATTTTGGAGACAAAGATCTAGAGCTCTCTGGCTAAAGGTTGGAGACAAAAATACCAGATACTTTCATCTTTCAGCTTCTAAACATAGGGTAGCTAACAAAATTTCTAAGATTGTGGTTGATGGTAGAACTTATGAGGAGGAAGAGGATATTAGAAGAGAAGTTGTCCTATTCTTCAAGAACCTCCTGTCTGAGAAAGAGGATATTAACTTAGAAGATCAAAATCAGTTGCTGGAGGCTATCCCTAGGATTGTTAATTCTAGAGACAATGAAATGTTAACAGCAATACCCACCAGTGAGGAAATTAAAAAAGTTGTTTTCTCTTTTGAAGGAAGCAAAGCGCCTGGTCCTGATGGCTTCCCTTTACTTTTCTTCTATTGGTTCTGGGACATTGTCAGGGAGGATGTTGAGAAGGCGGTGAAAGAGTTCTTCTGTTCTAGAAATCTGCTGAAGGAGTTAAATGCCACTTTCTTGGTCCTTATTCCCAAAAAACCTAGAGTGTAGGATTTTGAAGGTTTTAGACCTATTAGTCTCTGTAATTCCTTCTATAAAATTATCTCGAAGGTGCTTACCTCTAGGCTGCTTCTTATTTTTCCCTCTATAATTTCCCCTCAATAGAATGGATTTGTGCTTGGAAGACAAATACTTGACTTTATTGTCCATGCTCATGAGAATGTTCATTCCCTCTTGGTCTCTAAATCGGAAGGATTTCTTCTTAAGCTTGACATTTCGAAGGCTTATGACAGGGTGGATTGGAATTTCCTGTTTAAGATCTTAAAATCCTTTGGTTTCAATGAAAGGGTTTTGCAACTCATCGAACAACTCATCACTTTTACTTCTATGGTGGTTCTTATTAATGGATCCCCAGGTTCCACTTTCTTCCAAAGTTCTAGAGGGTTAAGACAGGGAGATCCCATTTCTCCTATCCTTTTCACGATTATGGCTAAGGTGTTAGGCAGAAACATGAGTAAATTGGTTGCTCAAAGATCTATTATGGGGCTTAAACCAGCATCGAACAATCTGATATGCTCTCATCAACAGTTTGTGGATGACACTTTGCTTATGGGAAGGTATGCTGTCTCGGAAGCTAAAGAGATGAAGAAATTGTTGGATACCTATGGCAGAGCTTCTGGTCAGGTGATAAATAAGCAAAAAAGTTCACTGTACTTCTTTAACACACCTTTGCATAGACAGAGAAAGATAGCTGGAATTCTTGGTTGCAAGATTGAGTCCCTTCCTGCTACTTATCTGGGTTTGTCCCTTTGTTTAAAACCTCCAAATACTTTTTGGATCTCTCTGGTTGATAGATTTGGGGAAAAACTCTCTGGTTGGAAAGGAGCTCGCCTAAGCCAAGCCGGAAAACTCCAGCTTCTTAAAGCTTCCTTACAGAATCTCCCCATCTATGATTAGTCTTTTTAATATCCCTTCCAAATATGCTGAAACCATTGAGAAGATTCAAAAGAGATTCCTTTGGTCTGGAGTAGAAGAAAGAAAAAGAATTCCTCTTGTTGGATGGGATTTGGATTGCAGATCTAGAAAGGATGGAGGCCTAGGGCTAAGAAAAATCAGACTGTTGAACAAGTCACTCCTAGCTAAACAGATATGGAGACTTTTTCTTCCTCTGGTGAATGGAGTGAAATAATCAAAAGTAAGTATCTGTAGAATAACAATTCCCTCAAAGATCTTATTGAGAATCCCAATCTCCTGAAAGGATCAAGTTGTTGGAACTACATGACTGATGGGATAAAGGTGGTGAAACTGGGATTGAAATGGCAGGTTCGCAATGGAAACAAGGTTATATTTTGGGATGATTGTTGGTTGTGTGATGAACCGTTGTCTCAGTATGGGAATCTTAGTAGATGGGTTGAGTTTTGTAAAGATACTTTTGGCATTTTTGTTAAAGACTACTGGTGGAATGGTAAGTGGATCAATCTTCCCTTGATAAACCCTATATTGGTCTCTGCTTACTCCTCCTTGAATGCCATTAGACTTTGTTTAAATCAGGAGGATAGTCTTATCTGGAAGTATGAGCCTTCAAGGTGCTTTTCTGTCTCTTCTGCCTTTGCTCAGATTTCTCATGCTCTGAACCCTCCCCCTCTGTGGTTGCAAGCCTGGATTAAGCATCTCTTACCTAAGGTTAACATTTTTTTCTGGTCTTTGCTACAAAATAAAGTTCTTACTGTGGATAATCTTAGGAAAAGAGCAATTCTGATCCCCAATAGATTCTACCTCTATAAATGCAATGCTGAATTGGTTAATCACCTCTTTATCCATTGTCCTTTCTCCTCCTTGGTTTGGGACAAGCTTCTAAAATGCTGGCATTTTTCTTGGGTCCCTCTGGAGTCGGTTGAGGATTTTTTTGTTCAATGGAAACCCCCCTCTTTCAACCCCTTTATTAAAAAACTATGGGCCTTCTCATTTCCCCATGTGACTTGGGGAATTTGGAAAGAGAGAAACAACCGGATCTTCAGGGATAAGGAGTCTTCAGAGGAAATTGTGTTTGAGAGAATTCTTAGGATGATCAAAGAAAATTTCTCTATTGCCCCCTTAAGGGAAGACAAGGTTGAGACCATGGTTTTCTCTCCTTTTGACAGTCTGATTGCCAAGGAATGGAGAATTAAATGGGATATTTCCATTGCCCCTAATTCTACCAAAAAATCTAGGGACGATGTTTGCTAGAGTTTTCCTATGGAAGGATGGGCCAAAGCCAACTTCGATGGTGTGGCCAAAGGAAACCCAGGAAAGGCTAGGTGTGGTGAGGTCTTAAGGGATTCGGCAGGTAACTTTATGGGAGCTATTGCCACTCCTCTGGGGGTCCAAACCAATCACATGGCTGCGGAAATTAAATACAAAAATCTATGGCTCGAAGGTGACTCAAAAAATATAATTGATAGCCTTTGTGGTAGGTCCCAGCTAGCATGGTCAATAAAAAATTGGATTGATGATGCCAAGGCCTTACTTAGTAAGTTCGAAAAAATAAAAATAACTCATGCTTACCGTGAGGCAAACAAAGTTGCTGATTTTTTTGCCAATGAGGGAGTTAAGAGTGACAAAATCCTCATGTGGCATAAAAAGACTGACCTCCACTTCGATGTCCAAGCATTATTGGAGCTCGATGCGGTGAACGGAAAAAAGGCGACATCTTGTCATAATGAGGAAGGTATGAGTCATGAATAGAAAAATTAGAAGATATAATGGGGCCGAGAGGATCTGGCTAATAAATTATTTACTCTGGCATGCTTTGTTGTTCCTGCGAAGCAAAGGAACTATCTAGAACATGTTTTCTATCTATAACAATACTCAAACTAATATCTCTAAAATGGGCGGGGAATGGAAGAGGGTGGAACCTACCAGCTTTGAATCACACACCAAGAACGCCAAAGCTTGGAGTAAAATAAGAAGGGGTGGCTTACTTCCGTTCATTGAGAAACTCCATGGCCTTAAGGAGGAGATCACAAATTTCTTTGAGAAGAATTGGAACAATGGGGAGGTTCTCCTCTTTAGTAGGATAGTTCAGATTGATGAAGCTTTGATTGCGGAGGTGACTGGCATTCCAATGGAAGAGCATAAATTCTTCAGAGACAGGAAATTCTCTGACAAAGCTGTGTTGAGGTTCCCCAAATCTGAAATGGAGAAGCAAAAACTTGTTAAGATGACGAATAGTTACTACAAATGATACCAAATTTTTTATAATTTATTATTTCTAGATTTTGATTGTGTTTGAGTTTTTTCATCAACATCTTGGATCACACTTAGTGATCCATCATTAGGATGATAGAGAGAAAAAGGAGATGAAAGATGGTTAAATGCAAACCCAATTTGCTTAAAAGGAAGAGGGGTGAGAAGTTGAGGGGATAGGACACAACAATCAAGAAGAGAGAGATAAGAAATTGAAAGGAAGCCAAGTATGTGGAAAAGCTTCCAACACTAATCTATGAGAGGAGAGAATGTGCAAATTTTTACAATTTCAAACCCTTAAAAGAATTACAATAAAGAAGATGCACATAAAATGTAAAGATAAACAACAACTAAGATACAATAAAACCATACAACACCAAATTTACGTGGGGAAAACCCTCTCGGGAAAAAAAAACCCACACTCCAAAATCCTGAACAATGTATTATCTATAAACAATGGTTACAATACACTTGCAATGCAGGCTTCTATAGGATTTTATCAATGTTAAAATTTTGGAGTAATTTCGACAGCATAATGGTATCTCAATACAACTTCATTACATCTCCAAAATACACAAGTGCTCCATATATAAGAGTTTACAATACATAAAATAAAAATTTCAAATTAACTGCCAAAGGCTGAAGACGCGACATTGAAAGCACCAAAAAGACTGTACACACACACAGTAAGTTTCCAAATTATCACCACATGCCAATCTTCAAAATCTGCACTTGCCAAAAAACTACTTTTTGAAAACTCACTTTCAACATGCAAAATCAACACATAAATAGAAAAATATTTTATGTACAACTCCACCCATAAAAAATAGCTTTCTAACTTGGCTCCTCATTCGAATAGAAAATTGCAAGTTGTAACTCACAAAAACAAAATGAGAAAATTAGCAACTTTCAATATTTAGAAAAGACAAATCTTTGGAAAAAGAAAAGGTTGAGACACCTTTTTTCTTAAAATTCTCCCACTTTTTGAACACCTTTGAAGAGCCAATGAAGGTAACAAGATCTAACTGGTAGAGGCCATGAGGCCCATAGACTCCAAACACCATATGAATTTCTCTATGCTCACTGGCTTTGTCAATGCATCTGCAACATTTGTCAAGGTGTCAACCTTCTCTAGCTTCAAATTTCCATCTTCCACCATATGATGAACAAAATGAAATTGAACATCAATGTGCTTTGTTCTAGCAGGGAAAGTAGGATCCTTTTCCAAGCAAATAACACTCTGACTGTCAAAACATATAGTAATCTTCCCTACATCAAAACCAATATCAGAACACAAATGATTAAACCAAATAGCTTCCTTGCAAGCATGATTTGTTGTCATGTACTCTACTTTTGTAGTGGACAAAGAGACTACAGCTTGTTGCTTACTCATCCAACTGATACAACTACCATACATCGTGAACACATATCCACTAGTGGATCTTCTATTGTCAATGTCACCTACCCAATCTGAATCCACATATCGACAAATAATCATTGAGTGCCGAGGTCCAATAGGATAACCATGAAAACATAAGAATACTCAGAAGTACCCCACGAATATCTGAACACTCTCTTAAACACTGCATCCCAATGTACTTGTCCAAGATTAGCCATAAATCGACTCAAGACTCCCACTGCTTGGGAAATGTCTGGCCTTGTACATACCATAGCATACATAAGACTTCCAAAAACACTTGCATACATTACTCTGGTCATGTCCTCCATCTCAGTAGCATATTTTGGTCAATCCTCCACATAAAGCTTCATCCCTTGGATTACAAGAACAACTAACTGTCTCCAAGTTGTCATGTTGAACCTCTCCAACACTGTATTCACATACTTTCTCTAGCTTACCCAAAGCTTTCTGTTAGCTCTATCTCTTCTGATCTCCATCCCTAGAACATGCTTTGTTGAACCTAGATATTTCATCTCAAACTATGTTGACAATTGAAACTTCAAATCTGAAATCAAACTTTTATCATTCCAAAAAAATAACATATCATCTATGTACAATGAAATTATGAGAATATGACCATTATTAGATTTGTAATACACACAATGGTTAGATTTAGATCTCAAAAATACTAATGACAACACATAAGTATCAAAATTCTGGTACCACATTCTAGGAGATTGCTTAAGACCATACAAAGAATTTTCCAACTTGCAAACCACATATTCTTTACCTTTAACCATGAAATGCTCTGGCTGTGACATATAAATCTCCTCCTCCAAGTCACAATGAAGAAACACTATTTTCATATTCATCTGTTCCACTTCTAGATCATACACCTCTATAAGTGATAACATGAACCAGATAGATGTTAGCTTCACAACAGGAGAGAAAATATCACCATAGTCAATTCCCTCCACTTGAGAATATCCCTTAGCGACCAACTGTGCCTTATACTTCTCAACACTGCCATCTAGACCAAATTTTATCTTGAACACCCATTTACATCCAATGGGTTTTTGGCCTTCAGGAAAAGGTACCAGATCCTAGGAATCTACATCACTCATACCCATAGCCTCTCTAACAGTCCTAGGCTCATCGGTGTTAGCAATCAAAGAAAAAATAGAACTAGAATCCAACAATGAATAACTAAATCTTTCAGGTGAATATCCAAACCTATTAGGTTTCCACCTATCTCTCATAGACCTCCTTACTTGCTGAGGTTGAGGTTCTTCTTCTTCTTCTTTAGAACTTTTAGAGTTTTGCAAGTTCTCCTCATCATTAGGTCCATTTTGGGCTTCAGGTTCAACTTTCTTAGAGTCAAGAGGAAGCTAAACCACATCTTTGTTTTGTTCTTATGTATGTTGCAAATTAGTGGAAGAAGGTTTCATCTCTCTAAAGATAACACTTTGACTATAGAGAACCTTTTCGTCCATTAGATCCCAAAGCTTGTACCCTTTCACACCAATACCATATATGATGAAGATACACTTGACAACCTTGTTTTCCAACTTTGACCTTTTCTCCCTTGGCACATGAGCATATGCCTCACAACCAAACACATGAAGATGTCTCAATGAGGGATTCTTTCCTGACCACACCTCCATAGGTGTCTTATCAAAAAGTGTTGATGTAGGAGATCTATTTACCAAATAACATGCAGTGGCAACAGCTTCCGCCCAAAAATTTTGTTCAAGGCCAGCTACACTTAGCATACTCCTAGTCCTCTCCATCAATGTCCTGTTTATCCTCTCCGCAACTCCATTCTGCTAAGGGGTATATGGATTTGTCTTATTCCTTTCAATCCCATGTTCTTTACAAATTTATTGAGTTATGTGAAACAAAACTCACCACCATTGTCAGTCCTCAAACACTTTATCTTCCTACCAATCTAATTTTTTACCAAGGCCTTAAAATGATATGTAATTAGAAAGTTACAACATAACTTGCAAATTAATCCTAATTATAGTTTTTCCTGATCGTAACAGAATTGTGTGATTATGCTTTTTAACTGTTGAAATTACAATAAGGTACACTTTAAAATAAATTATTGAAAAATAAATTGAATTAAAGTAGAGAGAAAATTAGACAAAAAAGAGGAGAATAACAAGACAATAGATAGAAGGATCACACACAAGTTGATAACAGAGTTCGTCCAATGTGGACTACGTCTTCAGGTCCGCTTCTCAATTTTGGGACTGCTTTATTAATATCGGCAAGCAAAATTATGCTTTGTTACAATACCCAAGCTCCAAAAACCTACAATAATCTCTCCAAAATCTCTCTCTTTTACAATTTTTGGTGTATGCAAACACCTTGTAATTTTCTCTCAAATAACCTCTAACTCTCCACTTTTTCCAATAATTTATAATCTCTATTTTTCTCTCCAAGAAAATTCTCCCACTTACAAGTAAATAAGACCCCTTTTTATACAAATTTATTTTCTAATATGGCTTTAACCATATTATTTTGCAAATATTACATATCTCCTATTTATAAATAAAAATTCCAACCAATTCCCCCTAATTACATAAAAATCTCCAAAATATTTCAAAATCCATTCAAGTAATCCTAACCCCTTTTTAAAAATAACGACTCTTATAATTTGAGCCTTACAAGATAATCCTTGAAATATTCTAAACCCCCCTTTTAAATCATAAAAATATGTAACCAATTATTTTAAGCTCCTTAAAATATCATAATTCGTTGAAATATGAGAAAGGTGGTTAAAGGGGTTAATTTGTTGAAATATAAGTTTACGGGTTTTATTTTTCTCCTTGTTTTATGGGGTAGGCAAGAGGATTTTAAGGGATAAAATCCCACCAAATCCTCCTTGAAATTATAAAAATATTTTAATTTTTAAACCATATGTGTTTTTTTTTTTAACAGAATGGTTTAATCCATATTTATGCCACCTGTTTTCAATTATGGCCTACCACGTGGAGAGGTGAGATGATGTCAAGTGTCAAGGGTTGATTGGCCATTGTACTGACTGGACTAATGATGAGGCGTTGACTAGTCAATGTATGTTGCCAACTTTGACTGCATGTATATTGTGCAAATGGATTATGTTTTCGACATAACGAGTTGCGTTGGAAAGCTCTTGGTGAGCTTTTCACAACACCCATTTGACCACCTTTGATGACTTCAAATTTTTTGCCCTTTTTCTGAGCCTTTTGATTTGCTAGTTGACCAGAACTTTGATTGTTCGCAACTTTTGCATACATACTCCATTTGAGCCCGTTCGAGTTATGTCAGGTTCGTGTCAGCAGGATCTACACAATGACGTTGATTTTGAGAGATTTTGAGACTGTGAAAATTTTAGGTTCTTCTGGATCCTCCTAGATCATAAATTCCTTAAACTGACTGAAGACTTCAGATTTACTTCTAAGAAAATAAATAAATGTCCTTCTACTGTAATCATCTATGAAAGAAACAAAATATATAGATTTTGATACTGAAGGAACATTTAGAGGACTGAAAACATCAAAATGCAAATAGTCCAACAACCCAAAAGATTTGTGAGAACTGTGATAAAATTGAACACAGTTTTGCTTTCCATAAATATAATCTTTACAAAAATTGAACTCAAGATTACAATCATCAAGCCCCTCAACAGGGCATTTATTTTTCAAGGTTCTTAAGACCTTTTCACCAATGTGACAAAGTCTTTGGTGCTGAAGTATTGTCTTCTTAGCAGGTAACTTCATCTCCAAGGCATGAGCACCCTTGGGTACCTAGAAAGCATGACCATCAAACATAGATGCAACTTTATCCATTGTTACTGGTTCCAATTGTGAGGATAGTGACTCAAAAGTTATTTTCTTCTTTTCCACATAAGAACTATTGCACTGAACTATGCATGCATCCAACTGAAACAAAGTGCCTATCTGAACACCCTTAGCAAGCACCATAGCTCCTCTTGTCATCTTGCGTCCTCCATTTGAGAAAACAACTTGCACACCCACATCATTCAATTTACTTACAGAAAGAAGGTTTCATGCCAAACCAGGGATATGCAGGACACCATCAATCCCCTTCACTCTACCATTTGGGAATCTTATTTTGACTCATCCATGGCCAACAATGTTTAGGTGAGAGTCATCATTGAGGTACACCTTTCCACCATCATAACTTTCATAATTAGAAAACCAATCTTGATGCTTGATCATGTGGAAAGAAGCACCAAAGTCTATCAGCCACACATCTTCTAATGCATGTGTTTCCAAGGAAGTGACAAAAGCATTTGCATCATCTTGAGAGGATTTTTTAGATTCAAAATCAGAGAATGCCTTCTTTTTCTTCTTTTTCTCCTCCTTACAATATTTACAAAAATGACTAGGTTTGTCACAATTCAAACATTTCTCCTTGGTCTTACCAGGAGACTTAGATCTCCCAAGGGATTTGGATTTTGACTTTTCTTTCTTCTTGTTCTTCTTTTTTCCTTTTCCTTTCATTCTTCCTTGAAGCGCTAGAGCCTCCTTAGCCATTTCAAAAGATTTTCTCCACATATCTTCAAATAGCTCAATGATACAACCACTCCATCCATCTTAAAGGTGGTAGTGGTACTTCCAATGGCCACAACAAGGTGGTCCCATGAATCTGGCAACAAACATAGCAAAGTCATGCAACAATCCTCCTCCTCCATTTTCACACCAACAAAGCTCAACTGGGAAACAAGCATGTTGAATGCATTTAGGTGATCTACCACAAATCCTCCTTCCTCCATCTGTAGAGAATACATCTTCTTTCATAGGTTCAAATTATTTACCAGAGATTGAGCCTGATAAATCAAAGCAAGTTTCTTCCAAAGAAGTGTAGTAGTCTTCTCTTCATGAACATTTAGGAGTACTAAATCAGCTAGACAGAGTCTTATCAAACCCTTAGCTTTCTGATCCATCAAATCCCAATCTTCTTGTTTCATGCTTATTGGCATAGTTCTAGAAACAGTTGTCCACAAGTCGCAGTCTACAAGCATGTCTTCCATCTTGAGCTTCTGCAGCTCAAAGTTTCCTCCATTAAACTTCTCTATCTCAATCCTATTAGATGTTATTGCCATCTCCTTCTTGCAACAGGGTCAACACAAAATTTCTACAAAAGGCTCCAACTCAAATAAGATCAGTACAAAAAACCCTTTAACCCACAATAGGAAACAAAGGTGATTAGGCTCTGATACCAATTGAAAGGAAGCCAGGTACGCAAAAAATATTCTAACACCAATCTATTAGAGGAGAGAATGTGCAAATTTTCACAATTTCAAACCCTTAAAAGAATTACAATAAAGAAGATGCACATAACATGTACAAAGATAAATAGCAATAGAGATACAATAAAACCATACAACACCAAATTTACATGGGGAAAACCCTCTCGGGAAAAAAATCCCCCACACTCCAAAAGCTTGAACAATGTATTATCTATAAACAATGGTTACAATACACTTTCAGTGCAAGCTTCTATAGGAGTTTATCAGTGTTACATTTTTGGAGTAATTTCAGTAGCATAATGATATCTCAATACAATTTCATTACATTTCCAAAATACACAAGTGATCTGTATATAAGAGTTTACAATACATAAAATAAACATTTCCAAATTAACTATCAAAGGTTGAAGACACAACATGGAAATCACCAAAAAGACTGCACACACACATGGTAAGTTTCCAAATTGTCACCACATGCCAGTCTTCAAAATATGCACTTGCCAAAAAACTACTTTTCAAAAACTCACTTTCCACATGCAAACTCAACATAGAAATAGAAAAATATTTTATGCACAACTCCACCTGTAAAAAAAAACTTTCTAACTTGGCTCCTCATTCGAATAGAAACTTGCAAGTTGTAACTCACAAAAACAAACTGAGAAAATCAGCAACTTTCAATATTTAGAAAAAATAAATCTTTGGAAGAATAAAAGGTTGAGACACCTTCTTTTTCCTAACAGAAACCAATGAGTTGGTTGAAAAATTTTAAATAATGAGAGGGAAAAATGAGAGAGAAGGGTAAAAACACAAAGTTGTGTCACACTTTATAAAGGAAATGGTCAACGATAATCCAACTTTGAAACTTGAATCACTGAAAAGTGGCATATATTTTTTAAATTTTGAAATGATGAAACTAGTAAAATATGTTTTTTTTAGTATATTTTATGTTTGTATTTAAAAAAAAAATATATATATTTTAAACTAGTTTCTAATAAATTAACTCTATAATTTAGTTGCTGATAAAATGCTGAAAAATGAAGTTGCACGGGATGTCAAAATTTTTGTAGTAAATTTTATTTTTTTTCATTCAATTTTTTTGTGTGCATTTAGAACTTGAAACTTTAGTGCATGGATATATTTTCTTCCAATTTTGAGAAATATATATTTTTAAATAATTATTGAAATGTACATGAATAAAAAAATAGTTGTTTCCATCAAACATCAACTTTGATATTTATCTAAAATGGAAAAAAAATTATACCATATTGAAATAGATTCTTTTATCTAGTGCATCATATTTTTTTCAATTTTTTTAATAAGTTTCACTATTTTTCCTTGGCATGGTAATCAACCTAATATTTTGTGTTGATAACCTACTTTTGGTAAAAATAAAAAATAAAATATAAATAATAATTAAACTATTAAAATAAATATATTTTTGAAAACTACACTTATGGATCTACAAAAGAGTATTTTTTATATTTTAAAAAAATGTTATTTACATTAGTAGGATTTATTTATTTTTATTCAAGGGGTAAATGCTTTTGACCGGAGCTATGAACCGGATACAACCATTCAACAATAACACCCCAATGGGGTTTGAAC
>VDFB02057791.1:0-29535 GCA_007258455.2 Sequoia sempervirens
CAATATAACTTGGGTGCAAGAGCTTGCCCATTCAAAACATTAGAACATAAACTTAGACCCCCCTCTTTCTGCAACCTACAAAAAATTTCCCACTTAACAAGATTCCACTTAGCTAACTACATGTTACTACTCCAAATAAATTTCCATGAGAGAGCATCAAACTCCTTCAGGAAACACAAAGGAGCCACCTAAATAAAACACCTGTAAATAGGGAGAGCCTGGATAACATAGTTTAGAAGAGTCACCCTTGTAGTAGTAGAAAGCCAACGATGAGTCCAATAAGTGACTTTATTCCACAACTTATCAAGAAAATTATTCCAAGAAGACTTGGGTTGCCTACTAATAGCAAGAGGTATTCCCAGATAGATAAAGGGAAGAGACCCAATCTAAAAACTTAGAATATTAGCAATTTGTTGTTGAATAGCTTGAGGAATATTAAAAAAGAAAATAGATGACTTGTGCTCATTGAATTTCTGACTTGAAGCAGCAAGGCAAATATCCAAAGCCCACCTAAAAGAAGAAACCTCCTGAAGGCAAGCCCTCCCCATAAGTGTAGTGTTATCCACAAATTGAAGATGAGAGAGATTTGGAAGCCCATTGCCTCAACACCAACCTTGGATCCTACCCTGGGAAACCCATGACTTAAGAAATCTGACCAGACCCTTAGCCATAATAATAAACAAATAAGGGGAGAGACAATCTCCTTGACGAAGGCCCCTAGAATCCCCAAAAAGCTCAAAAGGTTCCCCATTCATATTAATAACAAAAAAATAGGAATTAGTAACACAACTCATAGTCCAATTGACCTAATTTGGACTAAAATCAAAGCATAAGAGAATTCGTTGCAAAAAACTCCACTTAAATCTATCATAAGCTTTGGCCATATCCAAATTGATGAACATAGACTTCTCCTTAGAAGTCTCCATAGAGTGAATGACTTCAGGAGCAACCACCACCCCATCCAAGATCTATCTACCAGCCACAAAACCCCCTTTCTCCTCAGAGATCACAAAAGGAAGAAAAACTTTGAGCCTTTTTACAATCATAAGTTGAGATTGTGCCTCAACATAAAAACAAATATTATTGGGCCACACAAGCAGTGTTTACCAAACACGAGCAGTGACAACAATCACATTGAACAAAATAACCACCAATATGAAAAGAAAATTCAACAACATTGAATCTTCATGAATTCAGGAAGAATAAAAGAAAATCTGATTTATTTTAACAGTCTTCCAATCAAAATTTTCTTTTGACATCAAACATCCAATGAGAGTTTATTGGAATTGCATCACCTATCCAATAAGAAAATTTCTGTTTGGAATTTGTTGTTCCATGTCAGACAACTACAGACAAAATAGAAAGGAAAAAAAATAGAACTCTTTTTTTTTCTATATAGTTGCCTTTGAACCTTAAGGTGCTACGCCATCATAAATGGAGAGTTTTAGTTGTGAGCTATAAAGATGTAATAAAATCCCTAGTTACTACCTAGCTTTTTATTTTTTTTTTACATTCCTAACACCTTGCTCATACATTTTTGTATAGTTGTAGCTCCACTAGTAGCAACATGGAATAGGCTAGTAATTCCACAATAGCTCAATCGAGAATCAATAAAGAGTTATTAGTAATACAATTACAATTAGAATTTTACAATGTTGAATCTCAAGTCTACTCTCAAAATAATAGAGCAAAAAGTTAATTAAAAATGGTAGAATCTCATCAGATCATAATTTTTCCTTTTTCAAACTATACTTGAAACCATATTTTCAAGCCCTCCTGCAAATAAAATCCTAAAAAGATACAATAATATGGTTAATAAAAATTTACAACAATATTCTAATTATTTAAAATAAATATCAACAATTAAAGGAATAATATCTTTATTTTGTTGCTTGATAGTCATGGTATTTCCTCTACCTTCTACATCATTTATAGTTATGAGGCTAGGATGTAATGTGATCCCAACCATGTAGATAAGAGAGTCAAGGAGCCACATACTAATAACCATCAACTCCCTTAACATATCCCCTCCTTACTAGACTAGCACACCCATGCCACCGACTATGGAAAGGAAATGAGATGTTCAAGCTTGCACACAAAGGGATGACCAACCCTCTTATTTATTCTTATGAATCTTCTATTATAACTTTTCCACAATTCTTAAGAAATACCAAATGGTAGAGGCATCTATTGTTTGCATGCCACTAGCTCCATGGCCTTCATGCTACTTGCAAAAGCCATCTAAGCCCAATGATAGCTCTTGACATCCACCACCTACATGCCTAGGTGTTAGCTAACTAACTCTAGGATACAATAGAATCACTTATATGTGTAAAGCATGCTCCTTGACTACTATCAAGTTGGAACCTGTGTGATAATCTTATCTTTGAGTGGGTCATATTATATCGATGTTCACCTCAGAAGGAGAGAAATGAGCAATGTCTTAAGGGGTATCACACCCCTGTATGTATGCCCTCATAGATTCCTTTACTCTAGTTGTCATGTGTTGCTATAGAAATCAACACTTGTATCCATCTTGATTCTACCTTGTGGTAAAAGTTCTCTTATAGCAAGCCAGAAAAAACCAAAATTCTTACAATTTACTTCATCAAGGTAATGTCCTATTATTTATTGGGATTGATCAATAGGAACTTGATTGCCATTATTAATCATAGTGTTCACCATTGAAAATTGTATATATGCTTATGGAAATATCTCCTTGACCATCATAAAAAATGACAATAATTTACAATTTGCAGTTAGGCCTTGAGCAAGAGATATTCAAATAAAACTAATATGCCTTTAGTCTTGCATCACAACTTCTTAATGAGGCTTAGACCAAATAACCATTGGTGATGAAAGCTCATCATGATCTAATTGAATGGATTAGTCCAAAAGAATTCCTTTCAAAAATCTCATAGTTTAGAGGCTTGCAGATTGGTAAAATCTCATTTTAATATTAGTTATAATAGTTACAATGATGAAAGATACTTAGTAAGATGATCTAGACTTCTGATATAGATGTAGAATTTTCTACTACTGTACTCTCTAGACTGGTTCTCACCCTTTCAATATTAGAATATAAATATATACATATCCTCTATATGTTTCTTATTAATAAAGTTTAAGGAATTATTGCACACAAATCATTCATAATTTCACTTACATGCCTCCTTTTCACATTATACATATAAGTGTTAGAAGCATACTTCCAATGGTCATAAGGTCTCTCTCTAGATGTCACAAAATTGACATATAGGTATATGCGATCCAAATAATTCATAGTTTATTTAAATCTAACCATATAATTTAATATAGATTAACATTTGAAACATTCCAATGTTTGATGATTATCTATAATAGAATAATTACTAAACTAAGAAACAATCTACCATTATAGTTATCTACCCTTAGGTTATCGTATGAGTACTATTAGTACTTAAATATATAAGTAGAAAAGTATCAAGTGGAAGATGTAATGATCTATGGAGCTAATTTGGCACCTTGACTAACAATAAGGGAGATAATCTTGTTTCTAAATAATTTAACCAGGTTAACTTTATTTTAGTTATGCAAGGGCCTTGTTAAAGTTATTTACAACGGCCATAAAACCCAAGTGAAAAGCTAGAGACTCTAGATTTGAATAAAAAATAAAGAATTGAGATATTCTCCAACTAACTAGAAATTATTTTCATATTATAAATGACCTTGGCTCTGAATCTAATACACCCAAGACTCATAACTTACATGGATAATAATCTATTTATTTTTTAAATAAACTAAATGTGACCTCCATCACAACTCACTAGTGGCACCTTAGGTGGTGAAGACCTTTATGGTATGCCAAAGTTGAATAGAATCACTAGCTCAAAAGTAGTTTGAACAACAAGAAGTAGATTATATCATTTAAGTTATAGAATGATTACCCATGTTCCAAAAAACCTATATACCTCTATGGTAATGGATTCTAAGGGTTCAAATTTTACATCTCTTTTTCCAATCAGCCACAACAATAAGAGGATGTTGTATAAAGAAGATACACCAAAAACTTAGTCTACAAAGGTAGAGTGTTAGTATTTGTTTATTGCATCATTGTTAGTTCATGGTTATTCCAACCAACTTGGGTTATGCAAACTAAGTGAAGATGCTATCATGAAAATATTTGTTATCCCTTTCCATAACTGAATGACAATTATCAAAGAGATAGTTGCATTAGAGGCATATGATGAAGATGTTAAGAGAGTGATTAATTTCAAATGGATCAAAAACACATAAAAATGATTATCCAAGTCACTAAAAATGTTATATAGAAGTGATTTCATTGAGGAAATTGGAGAAATGGTAACATTATAAAGTAGGGTGTTTGGTTTACCAAATTCTATTGTATTTAAGACTAGATTTATTTATACATTGAGATAGTTTGATTGGGTCAACATATGCTACATTGGCCTAGGGTCATCAATGATAGCCTATTAAGTCAAATTGTTAACTTTCAGGAGTAGAAGACATTTGATATGTCTTCATGCTTGGTATATGCATTATCATCCATGGACACATTCAATGGTTTGGAGAATGTTGGGATGTTAGGTACATGCATAGGGAAGGTGTTAGTCTATGACCATTATCCTTAGCTAGAAGAAAAGAATTCCATGTAACATTACAAGAGATTTAATGGTACTTTTTCCATGTGGCTGTGCAGAAAATGAAAGGGAAAAATACTAAAATATTGTCTCTTGAAGCACAAATAATGGTCGAAGAGAAGGGAAGCTAGTTCATGCAGTTCCCTAAATTTTCTTACATAAGAATGGAAGGTTTCATTAGGAAACCATATGAATTGCCTAGGTATCCTATAAAAAAAATGGTTTTACTTGAATATACCAAGAAGATAACTTAATCCCTCTACTTGTTGGAGTCTAAGAATAGAGATGGAGTTCAACATCCTATCAAAATTGAGTGGTATTTAAATGTGATAGTATCAATTGTGCGAAGGCTTAAGAACATGAATTATAAAAACATAGTATGGAAGCATTTGAGATAGCTCAAAAGAACTTTGATCCATTTAGAAAAATGAAAACTAAAGTATTAGTAAGCCTTAGAAATGAGCCTCATATTGAGGATTTTTGGATAAATTGCTTAGATGATCACAAAGTAAAAATAAAGTTATAATAGATTGAACTTGTAGCAAATTAGAACTTTGGGGATTTATGAAGTTCCACTTGAAGTGGAAGAAGACGAAAATAATTTAGAATTTGACTGTGACTAGTAAAATATTTATGATCTACCTACTCTAGAATCTAAATAGATAGAGTTTGAAGTTGATACATTAGAGAAGATAGCATAAAGAGTGTTGCAGAACATAATTTGTACATGGGTTAATCATTGGAAAGGAATGCTTGAGGCACACAATATCATTGCTACTTATCCTAAAGGTGCAAATCATAAATTCAAAGGGTGAGAGATAAAGGAAAGTCTAAAATGACAAAATCCAAGACACCAATTTCTCCTTTGGTCATGGTAGGGACATTAAAAATTGTAGAGGAAATGAAGAGAGTAGAGAAAATCAAAGAAAATATTGAAACATATGTACTTCCAAAACTAAAGAAGTCAAATATTCAACCAAAATTACCTCTTATTGTAGATGTTTTGATAACTCCACCAAATCAGGGACCTAAATATATAGTAGCATTGGTGGTTGAAGTGGTAGATTTAGAAGAACCTACACATGAATAAATAATTGATAGTGTTAGTTCTTTGAATCCATTGCTCAAGCTACCAAGGAACTTTAGAAAGAGTTATCTGTAGGATTGGAAGAACAAGAGGTAGGAGGTGAAAATACAACTAGTGAATGGATGCAGAAAGAAGTTGTCATTGAGTCTTGTCAAACAGAACTAGTAGTTCAACAATTGATACCTAAATGAGTACAACAAGGAGTAGTTAGAACTAGTAGTTCAACAATTGATACCTAAACTAGTACAACAAGGAGTATTCATAGAACCTCAAGAGGAGGAGATGTATATAGATGTCCTTATGGAAATACTAATGGACAACAAAAAACCAAAGCCTTAGAGGTAGAAGGTGTAAATATAGATGAACCTTAAAGACAGGTGAATGAATGAGATAAAATTAAGGAGATATCACCTACAAGAGGATAACAACTAAGTACAAATGCAAATGTAAACACTCCCTCTTGGTTATTAAAAAATGAAAGTCCACATAATAGGTGAAAATAATATATTTGGACCCAAAGATTATAATGAGACAAATTGAAACACCCAATGCCAAAGAAGGAAAATATCTATCGATAATGACAAGGGACAATAAAACATCAAGGATATTGCAAGTTGCTACTCCATTGGTACAAAAAGATAAAGAAGACATGATACCAATGGATTATTAGTTAACAACTATATATTTAGGGTGGCCAATGAGAGAGCAAGAAATTAATGAGCTAAAGGTTAGTGTAGATGACCTAGTAGTAAGAATGTGCAAAGATAAGAGAAAGAAACAAGAGCTTAAAGCTCAAGCGGAGCAACTGCGGGGATACATTATATAATTAGATGGATCAAGCCAAGAGGTGCAATAATTTCCACTTAAGTGGAGTAAAAAAAAAATGGATGAAATCCATGATTAAAAAGGGAGATAAGACAATAAAAATTGCTATTAAAAATTGGGTATAAATGATTATATTGAAGCAAAAATGATCAAATCGAAAGACAATGCTAAAGATAGGATGGGACAAAGTGATATAGAATTATCTAAGTTTATAAGATTACAAAAGATCAATAATAACCTATTGGCAAAGGAAAATGTTTTCACTCACTTAAGGATATTAATCAAGTGAAAAACTAGTTGGATCAATTGAACTTTGAAAAGAAAATTTTATAGGAAGTACATGATTAGGAGAATAGTCTAAAACAAAGGATTTTAGATAGAAATTTAGAAGATGCAATTATAGTTGAAAAACTAACACAATCAACGTATGATTACAGAAAGGTAGAAAATGAAGATGAGATGGTGAAAATATTTAGAAGCATATTTGATAAATTTTTGACACACCCAATAGCTAATTTGATAGAAGAGGTGATGAAGCAAGTTGTAAACAACATAAGACTGATGAAAGAATATCAAAAGATAGCTAGGGTCAAGGTATCTATAAGGTAGCTTCAATTTTGGTAGAGCACACTATAATCAAGTACAAGTGAAACTAACATAGAGCTTCCTAAGGGAAGAGATGATCAAAGTATTGGTTGAGTTATTTGAGTTTGGTAAAAGGAAAGATACTATGGATAATGAAGTCAACTAATTTGCATATGTAAGAATATTTTGATAAATTTTTGGCACACGCAATAGCTAATTTGATAGAGGAGGTGATGAAGTTGTAAACAACATAAGACTAATGGAAGAATATCAAAAGATAGCTAGGGTCAAGGTAGATAAGATAACTTCAATTTTGGTAGAGCACACTACAATCAAGTACAAGCGAAACTAACATAGAACTTCCAAACGGAAGAGATGATCAAAGTATTTTTTGAGTTCTTTGAGTTTGGTAAAAGGAAAGATACTTTGGATAAGGAAATTTGTAGATGTAAGAACATGCAACAATTTCAATGTCAAATTTGAACAATGAACATTATGTTTCTCTAAAATTGTTTCTAGTTATCACTCTTATGTTATTGTTTTTGACATAGTAAGGATTTATTTATCTCCTTGGATTTCAATACTATCTAGTTATGTTAAGAGCCACTGTTATCAAGCCCTCATTCTTTGTTCCTCAGATGGGTAGCTCAAATGTAAGTAGAAAATACTACACAATCCTTTTGTAGTCTTAGAAACTCTCAAAACAATTGATTTGGAAAGATGTATGTTTTCTTAATATTTTTATAGAGATTTAACTATGAATACTTACACAACGTATGATGGTGGCTCTGAAGATCACTACAACTATTGTCCTAGCGAGTTTCTTATTTACCATGTATACTATATTTTTAATGTGCACTTTGCACACATATGTACATGAAGCACAACTTCATTAATTTCTGCCAAGATTGCATAACTTAAATGATCAAATTTAATAATATATTTTATATATTATTGTTATTACAAATTATTATTATATTATGCTTTAATGAATGTCCAATTAATTTCCCTTTATGGTGTTACAAGTTAGGTAACTGTCATACCTAGTTCCAAATCTTCCATTTTAGTACACACCTATGGGATACTGGATGCATTTAATTATGATAATAATTAGTCATATATTTCCATTGAAAATAATAGTGTATCCTTTTATTACAAATGCTATGTATCCACAAAAAATTAAACAAAAAAATGTATTGTTTGTCTTTGGCAAGAACTTCGCTTCCCTGCAACCCTTGTTTTGAATTTATTTTCTAAACCACAATGCAAGTGTTTGAGTTTGCTAAAAAAATTTAGAGGCACTTATAGCGATTCTCTACACTATGACATTTTCACATTTTACTAGACTTGTATTCTAGATATAATTATGAGGCAAACAATGTTGTCATTCATACTTGGGGAGAATATAAGGATGAGCCTAGATTGAAAACTAATGTTGATCTTATTCATGTCTTCTTAGTATTTCAAACATAAAGAAAGGTGTTGATATAGGAGGGAGATGATACTATTTAGAAGGTGATGTTGTATTTCTTAATAAAGCATTAATAAGTTTTGTCCTTATATTTTTTTGAAAGTGTGTTCATTATTACAAACACCTTTCTTTACGAGGAAGGAAATTCTAGAAGAATGTGCTCAACTAGTGCAATTGCATGAAGATATGTACAAGATAACTAGAGAAGGTGATGATAAATATTTCATTAATTAGTCATTGTGTTCTTATCATTGAGGTGATTGGGTTCACCCTACAACACTACCCATAAAGTATACAAGATATTCTTCTTGGTTTAGAAAAGTAGGTTCTCATAGAAAATATATACACTAAGAATTTTTAGAGTGTACTAATTTGAAAAAGTAAAAAAAAAAGTTTCATAACTAGCCCAAATGGAAATGGGTATGGGGACATGCATGAGGAGATGCTTAAAATAAATTAAGCCTTCTATAGGGAGATAAATATTCCATATTGGATTTTTTTCAATTGTTTCATATTCTTTAAATGATGTTGCATGCATTTGCACGCTAGTTGTCTTATGAAAATGTTGTATTATTTAGACTTATTCTCCACTAGTGTTCAGAGAACTTAACATTATCCATTTCTGCAATATTGTAAGCTATTATAATTTATTATCAATTTAGTATCTTAAAATGTATTATTAGGAGATATTTTGTGTCACAGTTTAAAAGTCAAAAAAATATTCTTAAAATCAAGTTGTAGAATTTTATTTAGAGTAGGGTTGATTTTCATAATTCATTAATTTTTGTGTCAATATGTAAAAGTCTCAACAAATGAAAATAAAAATTATATATTTTAATTGGATGTACTATCACTTGTACACGATATCCATCTTGTGGGGGGATTCTAAAATTGAACTTCAAAGCCAAATTTTCTAAGTATGTAGCAAACTTATTGGAGGACATCGACACAAAAGGTTGGAGGACATTTAGCAACCTCCCATCAGCCACTAGCAATGGGGTTACAACATTATTTTAGTGACAAAATTACTTGCATCAAAATTACTAAAGTCAAGATTGGTTTCCAAGTGACAAGAATAGTCATCTCATATCATTTGTGATTAGAGTGGCATGCATCTATAATGATGGTTGCATACATGACAATGAGGACTTAGTTCTCAATTATTTTTATGTTAGGATTGGATGTGTATTTCCCCAATCAAATTTTTTGAGTGAGAGTGATTGGATGTGTTTTTCCCCAACCACATTTTTTGAGTAATTATGATTGGATGTGTGTCCCCAATCATAATTGTTGTGACTAGATGCATGTGTCTTTGTTCATAAATTTGAGATTAGATATATGTGTTTGTCCCTATCCAATTTTTTTGACCTCGAATAGAAGTGTTAGTCAATATCCATGATTCTATGGGTAGATGTGTTTGTCCCCATCCTTGGACAAAGTCCATTAATGTTAGTCATACTAAAGAAACATAGTGAGGTGAGTTACACTATTGATTAACTTGAGTAGATGTGTATGACCCTACTCATACCTTATGTACCTTTGATGAACTACTAAACATGGTAATCAAGTATTGTTATTCCACCTATCCCCATTTGGAGAATGATGTAATATGGGGGTGTTAGGAATGTTACATCATTCCTATAGTTGTTATTATAATAATTAATCGGGAGTGTTTGTTTGAGTTGTTAAAACAACTTGTATATTTAAGGAGTTGTTATAGGAGGCATAGACATTCTCCTATGATATAGGAGATACAACTCCTATAATATATAATATCATTTTGAATTAAATCAGAGAAACATATTATTATTTGTGTGTCAAATTTGTAGCCTAAATTTCAATATAAGTTACAACATTAACAACTAACACATAGTTAAATTTAAGTACAACAACAATAAAAAGGGTGAAACCTACTAAATGGAATCTAAACCCATCTTAGCAATGGAATAATACCCTAAACTTAGACACAAACATACCTGAAAAACTAAAAAAAAATTAAATAAGTAATTTCATCATGTGATACCTTCTACAATACAACCAAAATATTCATCAAAGAAAAGGGACACCTTTCTATGTATTCATGCATATTTGTACCACATAGAGATATGATAAGACATATAACAAATATGGATAGAATAGAGAAGAGGTGGTAAGCTACCCAAGAATATGTGATGTATATAGATACTCTTGTGGTAAATATTGTATAACCTACAAATAATCTATTAGAAGACATACCTTATGATGTTTATGATTGTATAAAATGATTTGAGTTCTCATGTTATGCATATATTATTTATAACACTATTTATAATTTATTCCTATTGCATTACCCTAGGATTAACTTCTTTGGTATAAATAATACAAACCTCAAGGCTACATCTTATCGTGCACAATAGGCAAAGCAACATAGCTATTAGAATCAAATAAAAAAGGGTGTGTTATGCAGCATATACTAGATTGAGTGTCATAATCATGATTATTTAAATCATCAGTGCTATTGAAAAGGTTGTGATGATGTTTTTCTTCAAATAGAATTCCATTGTTGGGTGCTAATATTCGATTCATTGATGTTATATATTATGTTACCTATTTTGAATCTAGGATTAACTTTACAATCATGGAATGTGGAAATATTGTGAAGATAAATAGATAAGAAGAGATGCCATGTGTGGGAGAATGTGCAAATGACGGATATGAATAATGTTATTGGGGAATGAGTCCAACCTTACAAAAAATACATTATTTATCTATATGTAAGTGTAATAAGAAATTCTCTCAAAATGAACCCAAAACTTAACAATAATTAACAAAAACATACAAATATAATATAACAATAATTAAAAAACTATATTCTATTAGAATTATATAAATTATAATATGGTGAAGCCACAATAGTGGTTTACAATTGAAGTGAGGAAGGAAAACTCACAAAAAATGAATGCATGGAAAAAATATTGATTTTAGGGGTTCGTATGAACATACAGGTTCGACCGAACCCATTAGGGGTTCGCTAGAAGCTGGGTCCGGGCGAACCCTTTGAATGCTTTCCCGCCAAAAATTCCAACAAAAACCCTTATAAAAGGGGGGTTCGAATGAACCAGGGTTCGAGCGAACCCCCCTTATTCATCATCCCTCCTCTGAGACACAAAAAGCCCTAAATTTTGGCACTTCGAAGCTCGGGTTGATGATGAAAATGGATGAATCTTCACAAACTCAATTGGAATTAGGTAGTCCTTGGAAAAAGCTATCCAACGAATATAATATTAATATGTTTTGGTTTTATTATGTATTTGTTTTTTTAGTTTTATTAAACATAGTTTTTTCATCGAAAATGAAGGTCTATGTTATGCACATGTGGAAAAATAGCAGATTATCAAAAAAAAAATTTGAAAAATATGAGTGCACCAGATATTGAATTCCTTGATCCAACAAAAAAAAATAAAAAAATTGATATATACAATAAAAGCTATGCATTATATGATCGCGCTATGTTTGAAATGTAATTGGTTTGACTTCAAAACTTGATTAAAGAAAAAATATTTAATAAAAAATTATCTAACCAAGTGGAAGCACTAGATATCAGAGTTACGAATCTAAATTTGAAAGAATTAGAATTTTATCCTTCATGGAAAAAAAGTTATGTATTATATGGTTTGCATCACTTTTTAAAAATGTTGTTTTTTGAAAAAAAACTAGTTTTCATGGGAGATGGAAAAAGAAGTGTAAACTGATTCCAAAAATTTTGAAAAAAATATTTTTAGAATCTATAGAAAAAATGTGATGAGACTCTAGTTTGCATTATCTTCAAATTCTTCACGGTTTAGCCGTTATAGCTGCCCAAATGTGAAGATTTAGTTAAAAATAATAATTTTAGTGTCCGGTTTGCCCAAAATTTGTAAACCACTATTGTGGGATCACCCAATAATTGTGTAATTAAAAAAAAAAATTCTTTGAATGCTAATACGGTATTCATTCATTATTTCATTGACTGTACATCCTTCAAACTTAGAACCCATTGATTTCCAATCAATAACTCCTTAGACTTTAGTCTGTCAAAATATTTAGAAGCAGTGCAATGACCAAACATTTAGAATACAACTGTTTTATGCCATTTTCCATTGTTTTTCCCATGTCTGTAGAAAAAAGAAATTTTTGAATTCCAATTTAGTGTTTGTTCATTTTTTTGAACTTACAACCCACTTACTTCTAATGACTTTAGTTTGTAAACTCCTGGGAGTTAGTGCAATGACCAAATCTTTAAAGAAAAGAATACAACTGTTGTATGCCATTTTCCACATAGACTGGATAGGAAATGGATAACTTATAGTAAATTTGATGCACCGTGCATTTCTATATTTCCCTAAGTGATGAGACAAAACAACTTTTCAACTCATTTCCATAACGTGCTTTTCTCCACTGACTAACTTGACGTAATGTCTTTCCAACAATAACATTTTAAATATATTAAACTATTAATAGCATTTTATTTTCATAGTTCATAATGATAGTGCTGATATTTTTGGATTGTATTCGTGTGTTCATTTTTTCATCAACATTTCAAATCATACTCCATCATTGTTCATCAAGATGATGGATCATGGAGTATGATCCGAAATGTTGATGGATCAAACTGCTTATAATCCCGATGATGGATCATGGAGTATGATCTGAAACATTCATAAAAAAAAATGAACAAATAGTTACAATCTAGAAATATCAGCACTATATTAAACCAGTCAATATGGTGATTGTTGAATTGGTATATTTTCAAAAATTTAATAAAAGATTAATATTGAATTATTTGGTTAGAGTATTTATTTTTTTATTAATCAATATATTAAAATTATTTGTATTCAATAAATATATAAATAGTTGTAAGAATTAAAAATTAAGGAATAAGATCATTATTGTAACATTTCAAAAAAAAAGTTAATTTATTTTTTGAATGAAAAATATATAATTAAAAGGCATTGAACATTGTAAAAAAGACACAAATAATATCTAAGGATATGAGTTATTGAGAACTCAAGTTGTTAAAGTGTTCTATTATTATAAGATATGTGCATATTTTGCTCTTTTCTTTCATTAGTTTTACATTTATTTTAGTCTTTTTTGTCTTTAGATATGTTAATTTTGTATTATAGGTTTCTCTTTTTCTTTATTAATTTTATACTTATTTTGGCTTATTGTCTTTAAACATTGGTGGATGTGAGATTATCGACCAAACAATAATAATGAAAGAAAACATTACATGAAAGAGTTACTTAAAATTAAGAGGGTCTTGTTAGGCTCAAGCTTCAACTCTTTATTTTTTTAATGAATAGTGTATATAATATCATTTATTAAATATTGTTACACATATTTATTAAAAAAATATGGGTGAAAATATTCACACCTTGAAATTTCACATGGGGTAGAGCTCTAATCAAAACATAATTACATAAATTCATTACATGACTAGAGCAAGAGCACTAGAGGATGAGAAGGATCTTGATCATCTGATTTACCCCATACATCATCATTGTCTAAAGTGTCCATATGAGGGTCCCACCCAATATTTTCTTTAACACCCAGAACAAGAGAAATAGCAAAATCCAACTAATGAAACTTGCTAGTGTTATGCTAGCCAACAACCTCAAAACTAGAGGCCAAGGGAGCGGCAGACCAATGGTAAGGTAATGACCATCCTTGTTGTGCATGATTGCTTCTCACAAAAGGAACAGAGCATCAAGAATGAACATCTTAATTTCGATGAGTAGATTGGATACAACCTCGATGAAACCCACAAGGTACAGACTAACCTTAGTTGGAATCGAATTAACTCCAACAATAATATATAGGGCATTACCTAAAAGATCAAGCAACATCGAGAGGTGAGAAACCCAAAGTGTAACCTTGTTGTCTTGCATTTGAATATGTATAAGAAAATTAAAATAAATCATGGCTTTAGAATAAGAAAACAAATTATGATCAACAAAACCTCCGAAAAAAAATATCAACATTTTTGTCTCTCCAAATGCTAAAAATAATTTCCACCTTGAAAGAATTGAAAATATGAGTATATTTGAAAGGAATTCTAGGCCAATCCCTTAACAACACCATTTTCCAAGAAAAAGTTTATGGTGAAAATACTTAAAAACTCATGAATCTAAGTCCAAGAAGCTTGAGATTTGGACAAAACCCAAAAATATGTTTAATAAATTATTAATTACCACAAAAAAAAACATCAAGGGTCCAAAATCCCCAAATGGGTTGACATGGAACAAATATGAAGGCCTTGGAAAAAATACACCAAGAAAAATAAGTGAGCTTTGGCTCAAGAATGGCTATCCAAATGGTGTAGAATTTGCACTACCAAACCATTAATAGAGATTATAAAAACCATATTTGATCTTTAAGATATACACCATAATAAAATGAGGAAAAATTTAAGAATAGCCTTAGTGAGCCTTCTAATTTCTAAATGGAGTATCAAGATACCATTTCCAATCTTTTCACCATAGATTGTAAGACCGAAATCCAATTTTATGTATCATATATGTAGGGATAACTTGCCAAGAATAGTCTCAAAAGTTTATTGATACTAATTAGATAAATGAAACTTCACTTTAGGCTTTGGCCAATTCTAAAATTTGTGGGTCATTTTAGAAAAGAGATCTAGAAGAGTCTTGATGCCATTTTTGAAAAATCTCAAAGAAAAAATCTAAGGGGTCTTAGCAAAGGTCAATCTTGGAAATATAAAATAAGGGTCTACTAGATTGACTGTTTTATTTGATAAACCATTTCAAAAACCAAATCCATTCCATAGTTTAGCTAGGGCCTTATTCCTTCCCAATCTCTACATTTAATATGTTTTAACATAAAATTTCCTTGGATTTAAATGGGATCTTTCATAATGAGAAGGATTTGAAATTCAATCTTCTCCTATGTTGGCCTCCCAAAAGGGACACTAGAAAAAATGGAAAGGAAAACCAAAATTTTCCATACCTCATTACCTTCTAAGGCTTGAATGACCCATTTGGCACACAAAACAAAGCCTTGGAATTGGTTGGAAATTAATCCAAGACCCTTAGAATCATGTGGGAGACACCAATACTCCCAAGCCAATTGATGAAACATTCTACATTTTCACAAGAGGACAAAAGAAAATCCTTAAGGATATTTTAAAGCTTTAGAAGAGATCCAACAAGAGGAGTAACTTACACATGAGTGGCCACTAGAATCTTGGAAAAAATCTAGAATTTTCCTACCGAAGATAGAAGTTTAGTGACCCAGTATGTTAATTTCTTCTCAATTTTGGATAAAATAGCTTTCTAAAGAGAAATTGGAGAAACTTGAAAAGCAAAGGAATAACCAAGAATCTAAAAAATTATTCATTCTTGGAATCTTTTTATAACCATAAGAGTCAAGACAAGGAGGCCTAGCTAAAAATAAGTATCTATAACATTGAGTTTTATAGATAGGTCATTTAATGCTAGAACTTGAGACTTTAAAAAAATTGTCCAAGAGATGAAGAACTTAATTGATGTTATTTTCCTCTTGTAGAAGAGTGAGAAACATGAATAATAAAAAAAATGGCAATTCACTAGTTGAACGACAAGATTAGGTAAGAAGATACCTTTGACTAGTCCTTGAGAAATAGAATAAGCTGAAAGGTATCCAAAAACTTCAACGAAAAGCACATATAGGGTGGGGATTTAAGGGTAACATTGGTAGGGATTAAAGGATAACATTGGTAGATAGACCAAAAAAGGAAAAATGCATAGTTATATTTATGGTGATTGATAGTGATACATGTTGAACCATTAGAGAAATTCATACACATTAATTAAATGAAATAAGTAGCAAAATCCTAAAGCCTAAAGCATTACAAGGATAAAATGCCAATCAATGTAGTCATAAAATTTAGAAAGAACAATTTTAATGAAAAAGGGCCAACTAATGAGATTATTGACCCCGTTTTATGTATATCCCCAAACTATAATATTATTATCAAAAATATGGTTGTACTTAATAAATTTAGCTTATTTAGGGCACATAATCTAAGGAAGATGAAACAACGTAAGTGCAAGAGCCTTTAAAATAATCTTGTAGGAGACATTAAGATGTGATCATCCTCTAATTTTAGATATCTTCAACACCATAAAAATAAGCTATGAATTTTAAGAAATGATAGTGAGGGTATGTTCAGGATCATCATGGAAAAAATAGGCCCTTAAGTGGCGAAAGATTCAGAAAAAATAGAGTTAGGCAGCTTGACATAAAAATTTGAATAAGTTATCTATATTATTTCAAAAATATGTAAGAATAGAATTTGTAGCAAATTGAATGTAGTTTCTAAACTACTAGGTTTTTTTTTTTTAAATCTATTTAGTGAAAATTTGAAATTTCAATGCACAACACCTAAATTTCGGGGAAAAATAAAAAGTAGGTGTATGTCGACCACCCTAACCACAATAAAATGATAAAAAAATTATAAGATTTTAGATATAAGTAGAGGACTCATGTCCAATGTGATGCATTTTTTTTTTGTAATTTTTTTCCAAGTAAATAATTAATTATGGATTTTTTATTACAACTTTTAAAAAATATAAAAAATCATATGTCTGACCACCTTAACTTGGTCAAAACTTCATGAAATTCATTTTTTTTTAATCCTATAGTATGCGAAGCATAAAATGTGATATCTGTTTGAAAGCTATAGATGTTTTTTCAGTCAACCTATCAATCAAGACTTTAGTCGTATTTCAAATAGAAAATGAATAATAATTATTTATTAAATTCAAAGTAAAGAATAATTTATATTGGTGGAAATATGAGAATCTCCTTTAAAAAACCTTTTCATTTCATCAATTTTGGGTAAAAAAAAAGTCGTTAGCCACATATTCTACACATACCCATATATCGCCACTTTTTGGCTGATTATGATCCTACACATACTCATGAGATCTAATACGCCATGATCACCTACAAAACCAATGATAGCCAATTTCACAAGAGAGTAGAGCAAGAGGATAGATTTCTTGATATGGATGCAATTGTTGGTTAAGGAGCTTGATCTTATTGGTTATGGAGCATATTTCAGTACAAGGGGTAAAGGGGGTACCCCCCATAGAGATTGGGTGGCCCATTCCCATAGAAAAGGTTTAGGGGAAACACCCCCAAAATCCAAACTTTATATATATATAATTTCTCAGTGTAAATTTGGGCCATTTGTCATTACCTATCACAAATCTAATGGTAGAGATTATGTTGGATTTTCTTTCCCTAGAAGGAAACCCTTTTTATGAGGGAATTGTATTATAGCTATGTATTTTATTGTGTGAGGAGATTGTGAGAGAGAAAAGATGAAGTTACAATGGATGTGTTGCAAGTTGTATCCCTCCATTTTATTGTTTCTCTATGAACGTAGCCCATGTTGGGTGAACATATTTGTCTAAAAAACCCTCTCCAATTTTGAGAGAATGCAAGAAAAAATCATATAAAAGTGATGGAAGAAGTGATGAATGGAGGACTCAACATGACCCTCCAATGACTAAATCCATCATAAATATACAATAGGTATCCCCCCGTGTGAAAGAAAAAGTGAGACTACAAATCCTCCCCCATAATGAAGTAGCTAGTTTGCCAATGGTAAACGCTAGAAGACATAATACAATCCATTGCCTATAAACAATATCCATCCCCTTAGGAAGAAACAAGTCCAATGGTTGATGTACAAGAAAATTCTGACTCCAAGAAAAGAGATGAGGGAAGAAGTATCACAATGAGTCTCTAAAAAATGATCAAGTTTCTCCATGCTAGAGTATACCACAACAAAATCAGGTGATACCCCAATCAAAGAAGATGAAAAACCAAGACTATATGGAAACTCATGTAGAATGATCTCCAAAGAAAATGATGGTTTGGTAATAGTTGTGATGTAATTTTCATCAAAGAGGAGATTGATATCCTCAAGTGTGTCCTCTAAATCTATAATAGTTGTGATGTAATTTTCATCAAAGAGGATATTGATATCCTCAAGTGTGTCCTCTAAATCTATAATATGAGATTCATAAAATTAATTTGATATGTCTATCAAGTAAGCATCCTATAATGCTAAATTTAAAATATTATGATGGTCCTACTAAACTGAAGTAATCTTTGAAGAAGTGGGAATGAGGGGAATCCCAATCAATGATTCTACACAAGGAATCAATGAAGGTAAATTACTAACAACTATCTTTGTAGGAGGAGGAAAATCTTAAAAAACCTTATCATCCTCATCGTCCAAAGATCCAAAGTGCTCCATAAATTCAAACTCCTTAAGAGTATCATAGTCATATGGTATATTTTTTGAATCATCAAGAGGTACCAGATAATATAAGATAGGATCATTTATTAATGGTTATGTATCATGATATCCATTTATATTTCCAAATTTTTTCTCCAAAGATCATGAGGACACCCAATGTATGCAATGATATTCTAAGTGTCATCAGTAACATACATAGACCAATATATCTCTTATAATATATTCCCTATTAGATGTCCAGAAAAATTCTTGCATGGATTACCTAGTTGGAGAACAAGACCATACAAATATTGAAAAAGATAAATCCAATGGAGATGTTTCAATATACCATCTCTCCATTGTTTATAGTTTCCCCTTTCGAGATGATTAAAGAAGGATGAAATGAAAATACTATAATGAACTATGATTTATCTCTAAATTTATAAAGAAATCAACCCTCAACAACAATTAGAAACTCCCAAATATGATGAATAGTAAAAATGAACCGTCCCCCCCAAAAAAAATTAAAAAAAAAATTCTCTAAATATCAAGATGCCCAAGTTATCAATCATAATGCAATATTTATTAAAAATGAAGAAAAGATACATGTGGCTTAATCTATAAAATATGCATGGATATATATGAATATCTCCTCAATACCTTTCCAATACCATAAGAATCCAAAAAATAGATAAATAGGAAAAGAGTTATGAGCTCAAAGGTGAAAATGAGATATATGACTTCAAACAACAGTAACTTATACTAAAAGAAAATTTTGATAATGATACCTATAGCACTAGAAGTTATATGGAACTAACATTGTAATGACTATAGGAAGTCAAAAATATGACACCTAGGTGGAAAGTTATGGCTCTCAAAATGAATTTCCCAATCAGAGCTTCAAATGAGGCCTGATGGTCCCTAGTGGTTGATGGGTGGTCTATTGATGGAACTTTTATCAACACATTGGTTAGTAAATTCTTTAGCTATAGAATAGGTATTGGTATTGCTAGGGGTTTATAAATTGGTAGAGTGATGAAATGATCTCCCAGGTGACTTTTGCTAGTAGTGAGATTCAATCATTGGGTGGAAAGGAACATGTCACCCATGATTTCCATGATGATGGTGGGCTTATCCCATACATTGGATGAGACTAGGGAAAAGGACCAAGTGATAAAAAATACTTGTCAATTCAACTAAAAAACTAAATAATTTTTAATTTAAAAATTATGTACATATTACTGACTCATTCCCACCAACCCAAACCGATGCCACAACTAGGTAATATTCACCAAAGATGCTCTACAACTATGCACTTGACTATGTTTTAGAACCATACAATATAGATATTCATGATTTATAGATTTCATAGAAGTGTACAAATAGGATTCCTGCATACTCTATCAAACCTCCAAAAATGGTCAATTTTTTTTTTCACCTAAATATAAAGTGTTTTATATGAAAATAAGTGGTTTGGGGGGGGGATTTGGACTCAATTATGAGGTTCATATTGCTCCAAAATTCACCAAAAAAAATCTCATTCATAAATCATCCTCAAATATGAGAAGGGGTTTCTAGATTTGGAGATCTAATACCATGTAAGAGATGATAGTTTAAGAAACATGATGTATTTCTTGATATGGATTCCATAATGTACAATGATTAATAATGGATCAATGATAGTACACCATACATTACATAATATACATGAGGTCTTTCTTATATACGCAAGGTTGAGAGATATGATAAAACAAGATTGTGACAAGTGTCTTAATATTATGTCATGAGACAATTAAAGATAAGATAAGATAAGATCACATGAAAAAGAATTCTAGATATTTTCCTAAAGTCCTAGGTAAATTTAACATGTGAACATGTCTAAACAAGACCTACTAGGTGAACTAATTAGGCAATATACATTGTTCACACCAATAACAATTTGATAATTCCTTTGTTAATAAATTTTCCTAAGAAATTGAAATGAAAGTATTCAAGATAAAATTTATGAAGATCCCCACCAACACAATCCCAAAGGGCCTTTTAAATTTTACAAGAGAAACTAACAAATTCAAGGGATTTATCATTAGTCATGTGAAAAAACTTATAGAGCTCAATGATTGGAGAGAAATTGATCATCAAATTCTCATTGAGAAGAAGAGAGTTGATAAAGAACAAAATTGAAGCACTCTTGTCAATAATGCTCACATTTAAGAGAGTTCTCTTGAACTTCTAAAACCTATTCATAATTCCAAATGAATTCTTGAAGGATATCAAGGAGTTCAGAGCAACTACTTTCCATCCCTAGTTTTTTAATTTCTTGAGAGGTGTGACAAGAACAAAGAGCTTGAAAGAACTCTTTAGAAGCTCTATCACCAACCTTAAGCCAATGCATGTGAGCTTTAATCTAGGAACGTATATTCAAATTATTATCATGAATTTACTTCAAATGGCAAAGCTCGACCACCCATAGCTACAAAGTAAGAAAAAGGGGTTGGATTTGAACATCACAATAATATAACTCTATGGATTTCATGTTGTGGCCTCATATGAACAATGCAAAAACCTAGCCAACTAACAACTGGATAGATACAAAGGAAGTTGGATATGTTCTTGATAGCCCAATTTCACTAGTAAATCCAAAATATCTACTAAGAAGGCCTGGGCTATAGATTCTACACTCTATAGATGTGGGCCACCATGGACTAATGAATCAAAAAAGATGTGTTGAGGAAAAAAACACATGTTTTCAAGCATGAGGACAATGATTTTTTATTGAATACAAAAATTGATAAGATTTAATGATAAGAGAGAGTACGCTTTGGAAAAGGTTCCACTAGAAGAAGAAATTGACTATCAAAAGAAGTGTAAGATTTGGCCATGAATATAAGCATCCAAGATCTGCAAGCTTAATGGAAAGAAAAAAATACTCAAAAGATCAATATGGCAAGACTAAACTATATTTATATCAAAGAATGCAAATATAATGTATATACAACGTATGAGAAAACCTTGGTTATATAGACAAAGGTGAGACATATGAAAATTATTTTAATCTTATGATATGAGACATAAATTAAAAATTCCCTAGAATTTCCCTAATTAAACTTAAATGCTAAGATATGAAAAGAACCCAATAGTGGAACTAGTTAGGTAATAACCATATTCGCACCAATACCCCCCTTAAGTGCAAATTAGCGGGGGAAAGAAAACATGGAAATATGTTTCCTAGATGCAAGGCCTAATGAGGTACCGATGTATAAAATAATCTCTTACAATTAGAGAAAGGAGAATAACCAATGGAAAAAAAGCACATCGCCAAAAGAGAGAAAAACACAAGAAAAATGCTCTCTAGAAGATGAGAAGGACAAAACCTCATGTGAGAAAAATTTCCCCCATAAGAGAGAATTAAGAGAGAAGGTCATATGGTCCCTTGAATAAATGTCCCACACCCCCACTAGATGTCACAAATAATGATACTTAATCTCAATGAAGGGTTTGGTGAAGATACATATAACTTTCTCTATCATAGGACAATACCACAAATCAATGGCATGCTCTTATATCATATCCTTCATGTAGTGCATATGGATCTCAATATTTTTTTCATTCATGTTTAACCAGGTTCTTTGAAATCTTAAAGGAACTCTTATTATCATAGAAGATGATAGAATGCCATAGAATGGTGAAGCCAAACTTAGTCAAAATATTTTGAAGCCAAATTGGCTTAGTGGTAACATTAATAACTCCTCAATACTCAACCTCGATTGAAGTTCAAGAGCACTCACATTTTTCTTCTTACTCTACCAAAAATGGGGCCTTAACCAAGATAAAATTTATAGCTAGAATTGGACTTACGATTGAATCAATATCACCAGTCTAATTAGAATCTATATATCGAACCAAGTTGAGTTGTGTACTTTTTGCATTATGTGAATCCCATGTCGATGAGTCCCATGTATGTAATATAAGATATTTTTAGAAGATTTACAATGAAACTTATGTGGTTCCTACATAAAGTGTGAAACCATTCCAACCACAAATTAAAATGTCAGGACAAGTGTGAGAACTAGATAGATGAGACTCCCAACAAGTTGACAATATAAAGTGGCATCAACTAGTGGAGCATAACCCTTCACTTCAAGCTCGACTCCAAAAGAAAGGGAGTCAGAGAAATTTTATGATCATACATGTGGAATTGAAATAGTAGATCAAGAGCATACATGCATTGAGCAAGAGTGATCTGAAAAGAGGACTATGTGATCTCGATCTTGGCAAAGTAGTGTAAAGGGCCCAAGTCAGTCATAGGAAATATGGAATGTAGAGAAGATTTTACTTTTGCAATGACGGATGATGAAATCCCTAATTATCAAGTCATCAACATAGAGACCAAGAAGAAAATGAGGTTCATCCTATCAGAAAATTTAGGTATTCAAATATTAGTAACATCTAGAGAATCTAATTAAATGAAGAAAGGAGTCCATTTTGGTGTACCAAGCTCAAGGGGCCTACTTGAGGCTATAGATAGATTTCCTCAACTTATAAACTAATGAAGAATCCCAAAAATATCCCTATGGTTTCTCTAAATAAATCTCCTCCTAAAGATCCCCATGAAGAAATGCACTCTTCACATCTATCTAATATGCAACCCAAGCATGAGTTGCAATAATAGCAAGATTCAAGAAAAAGGAGTTTATCTTAGCAACAAGGGAAACGATCTCTATATAATCAATAACACTGTAAATGTATTAAACCAGTCAATAAGGTATTTTAAAAATTAATAAAAGATTAATATTGAATTATTTGGTTAAAGTGTTTAACTTTTTTATTAATTAATATATTAAAATTATTTGTATCCAATAAACATATATATAGTTGTAAGGATTAAAAATTAAGCATAAGAATAGTTTTCTAGCATTTCAGAAATTTTTTAATTAAATTAGTTTTGAAATGAGAAATATATAATTAAAAGACATTAAACACTGTAAAAGGGAGATGAACAATCTATAATGATATGAGTTATTGAGTAGGTAAGTTCTCAAGGTGTTCTATTATTATGACATATGTGCATATTTTGTTCTTTTCTTTGTTTAGTTTTACATTTATTTTAGTCTTTTTTGTCTTTAGATATGTTAATTTCTCTCTTTTTTTTTAATTAATTTTATATTTTTTTGGTTTTTTGTCTTTAAATATTGGTGAGTGTGAGATTATGGACCAAACAATAATAATGAAGGAAAACATCACATGAAAGTGTTCCTTAAAATTGAGAGACTCTTGTTAGACTCAAAGATTCAATTGCTATTTTTAAAGAGTAATGTCTATATTAGCATTTATAAAATAGTGTTACACATATTCAAAAAGATGTGGATGAAAATAGTCACACCTCTAAAGTCCAAATAGGACAGAAGTCAAATCAAAACACAATTATATAAAGTCACTACATGACAAGAGCAAGAGCACTACGGGATTAGGAGGATCTTAGTCATTCAATTTACCCCTTATATTAACAATTTCTAAAGTGTCTGTATTAGAGTTCCACCCAATATTATATTTAGTATCATTACCATTTTTTATATTCATCATCTAGGACAAGAGAAATAGCAAGATCCAACTAAGGGAAATTGCTTTAGTGTCAAGTCAGCTAACAACCCCACAACTAGAGGTTGAGGGAGAGGTAGATAAATGATGAGGTAGTGACCATCCTCATTGAGAATGATCTCTTCTCACGAAAGGAAAAGAGGACCAAGCATGAACATCCCAATTTCCATAAGTAAACTTGTGAGGTAGAGATTGACCTCAACTAGAGATGGGAATCAAAGGAATTCTAAGAACAATATGTATGGCATTACCTTGATGCTCAAGAAACACTTGGAGGTGAGTAACCTCAAGTGCAACCTTGTTGCCTTGCATTTGAACCTAAATAAACACATTAAAACAAACAATGACTTTAAAATAAAGGAAAAATATGATCAACAAAAATTCTACAATGAATAAAAATATTTTGTTTTTCCAAATGCTAAAAATAATTTCCACCCTGAAAGCATGCCAAATTTGAGTATATCTAAAAGGGGTTCTAAGCCAATCCCCTAATAAAATCATTTTCCAAGAAAAAGGCTCTAGTTGAAAAGACATAAAAATATCACAAATTCAAGTCTAGGAAACTTGACCTTTAGGGAAAAATAAAAAAAAGATGTTTACGAGATTCTCGATGACCACCAAAATGACATCAAGGATCTAGAATCCCCAAATGGGTTAACCTAGAACAAATAGGAAGGCCGTGAAAAATAATACATAAGGATAAAAGATCAAGATTCAGCTCAATAATGTCTACCCAAATTATGCACTATGTACATTGACAAACCATTAATAGTGATTACAAAAACCATCTTTGATTTAAGGTAGACACCATCAAAAAAAGGAGGAAAAAGAAAATAATAGCCATTGTGAGGCTTGAAATTTCTAAATGAAGTATCAAGATACTATTTCCAATATTTCCACCATAGTTTGTAAGATTGAAATCCTAATGAGAGCAAAACTTTAAGATATTTAAGAGATTCTTGATTATCACAAAAATGATAGCATGGATCCAAAATCTGCAAATGGATTAACTTGGAACCAATAAGAAGGCCTTGGAAAATAATACACAAGGATAAATGATCAAGCTTTGGCTCAAGAATGGCTACCCAAATGATGTAGAGTGTACATTGTAAAACCATTAATAGTGATTACAAAAACCATCTTTGATTTAAGGTAGACACCATCAAAAAATGAGGAAAAAGCCAAGAATAGCCATTGTGAGGCTTGAAATTTCTAAATGAAGTATAAGGCTACTATTTCCAATATTTCCACCATAGTTTGTATTATATCATATCTATAGGGATATTACCAAGAATAGTTTCAAAAGTTTCATGATCCTAATTGGACTAATGAAACTTCAATTAATCTTTTGGCCAAGTTAAAAAGCTTTGGTTCATTTTAGAAAAGAGATCTAGAAGATTCTTGATCCCCTTTTTAAAAAACCTCAAAGCATAAATCTAAGGATTCTTAGCAAGAGTTCGGTCTTGAAAATATAAAATAGGGAACTACCATATTAACTATTGATTAATTGATAGACCACTACAAAAACCAAATCCATTCCATAATTCAACTAGGAATCAATGACTTCCCAATCTCTAAAAATATCTTCGTCACAAAATTACCTCAAATTTGAATGAGATCTTTCATTAAATAATAATGACATGAAATCCCATCCACTTCCAAGATGGTCTCCCAAAAGGTACATAAGAAGAAATACAAAGGAAAACCAAAAAATTTCATGCATCATTACCTTATAAAGCTCAAATGATGTTAAAAGGTGCAAGACAACTGGGGGGGGATGAATTAGTTGTCGCCAAATTCAAACACAAAACTTCTAACACTTATCAACTTCACAACCACACTATTCTCTTATTAATTATGAGAATTGAATTCAAATAATAGAAAACAAAATTAACACAATGAACACCAGATTTTACGTGGAAAACCCAATAAGGGAAAAACCACGTTGAGAATTAACTCACAATATAAAGTGATAGCAAAACTGAATACAAGAGGCTCACTAACAAGGACTCACTGCCCAAATACAAAGGCTCACTACCTACAAATACAAAAGCTAACAAAAATATCCACCATAGAAATTTACACACACTCATAGCCTTGATTATAAGATTGCAGAAACCTTCAACTCACTACTTTCAGGAATCTAACACAATAAAGTATTGCTTCCTCAATTCAATTTCGTACAACTCTGCTCTTCACACGTGGATTACTTCATTAATTTATATGATTTAATCCTTTGCATCTCGACTTGCATTTATACCATCTTCAACCTTAGAAACTTTCTCAGAGGTTGGCCACATACGCTTCATTTCATAAATTCAAATTAGGTCGGCAGCTCAACATTCCCGCGGTAGAAAGGAATGAGAGTGGACCAATTAAACTCTTAACCAAGACCAAAAGCAACATCTCAGATCAACCACACACTTAATTAAATTTTTTAATTCTCCATATGAAGTGTAAATGCCAGATCGGCCAAACCTAATGAAAACAAAAATGAACATTCAAGTACATGCTTCCCAACAAGAAGATAATGCGCGGATGATGCAAAATGCTTCATTATGCTCGAGAACACATCTCATATACCTTCTAACATAGAACACCTTCCAACAATTCATCCAAACTGTGCAAACACACACAACTCTGGAACTAAACTTCTAGAGCACCAAACCACAAACATCTTTGCCAGAATCCAAAGAACACCATTTCAAGACATATTACATATTAGGTTTTTCATATGTTTCTTCTTTCTTTGGAATCTCTTCTTCTTTTTGTGATTCAGATTCTTCTTCAACATCTTCAACTATTGTGTACTAAGTTGCAACTTTTCATTCACTTTAACATCAGTACTTTCAACTATTATGTTGAGTCTCTTATTGAAACACTTAGATACTTTACTATGTGTAGAATATTAGGTAAGAATATGCCTTCATCACATCTAGACTCAAAACTACTTAAACCTTCTTCATCTCTTTTTATAAAGAATTTGCTACCAAAAATCCTAAAATAACCAACATTGGTTGACTTACCATTCCAAAGTTCATATTGAGTGTTTTTGGTATTTACAGTTAATTGCACTCTAATTAGAGTATACACAATTGTATAGACAACCTCTTTGCAATAGTTATTTGATAAATTTCCATCATGAAGCATTATCCTAGCCATCTCCTTGGCTATCCTATTCTTCCCCTTTGCTACACCATTTTACTGAGGTGTCCTTGAGGCTACAAATTGTCTTTTAATACCATGTTGATCACAATGATATGAAAACTCTCTTGAGGTGTATTCTCCACCCTTATCATACCTTAAGAGTTTGAGTTTGTAGTCTGATTCCTTCTCAACCATCTTCCTAAAGATCTTGAACCTTTCAAATGCCTCTGATTTGTGCCTAAGAAATGTCACCCAAGTCATCCTTGAATAGTCATCAATGAAAAGCATGAAGTATCTCTCTCCATTTAATTCTCTTGTCCTTGTAGGACCACACAAGTTTGTATGCACTAACTGTAAGGGTTTTGTAGATGAGTGTTCTTTTTTCTTGAAGTTGATTTTGGTTTTCTTCTCATGTTCTAGAATTCATTGCATATGCTACTCATAGGCTTGTTAATTTTAGGCATGTCTATTACATTTTGATTTCTACTAACTTTGATTAGATTATCAAAGATTAAATTTCCAAGCTTTCTATTAACTACCAACTTTCTCACTTGTCCCATAATACAAATGCTTTCATATCCATCTCTAGTTTTAGTCTATTTGAGACTATACACATTGCTTCTTGTCCTTAAACCTTTGGCCACTAACTTTGCTAATTTCTTCCTTATTTCACAACCTTGATCATCAAACAAAATGTTATATCCACTATCAAAAATATGAATTACACTCAACAAATTGTGTTTAATACCTTCAACAAAGTAGACATCATTAATAGGTGGGTAAGTGCACCAAGATGGATCCCAAAAAGGGGGCTTAAGTGGCCACTTTTTTTTTCTGAAATCAAGAAATGCTGACCTTGGATGTGAAATTGAGGATAGTTACACTCAAAATTTTGAGATGGAACAAAAACAAGGATCGAAGTGCTCTGAGTCTACTTTCCAAACTACTAATTTATTTTCAAAATGGTTGAGATTAAGGGGTTAAACAAAGAGATGTACACAAATTGGTGTTGTTTTTGTCAGAAAAAACATAACATAGCAACTCTTGTACGACCTGACATGATGATCCTTTTTTTAGTTTTAATAAAATCGCTACGGTCAAAAGTTAGCTAACAACATCTAGTTGGTGCACAATTATTCTGATAATTTTTTAATGAATATTTGATTTTTTACTAATTTTCTAAGTGGGCACTTCCTAAAAAGCTGAATTTTGGCCATGCTCCCCCTACAATTTTTGGAAAGTAATATATTTTTTAAAAAAATTATTTGTTAAAATTTGTAGAATGGAGTCTAGTTTCTAAAAATGTAATTTATTTGAAATTTTAATGAATGGTTAATTTATAACGAAAAAAAATAGACATACAAACAAAAGAAATTATGGATGAAATCCCTCACATTGTCAGAAAGTGAAAAAAATTATATTGTTGGAAAGCTAAGAGAGAACTTAACATTACCCATGTGTTCGATTTTGTCGATATTGAACCAAATGCAATCCTGACGGTGAGCACAAAACTGATTATGTGAAAAATTGTAAAATTTGCAAAAAACACGTCTCTAGTGGTTGGGAATGCCCTCCAAACCTTTGGCTTGATATTCCAAGGCAAATACCAAAGCCAAGGCTCAAGGATTGACTAAGAAAAATATAACGCGAGCGCGTTATATTGCGCTCGCATCATTTACTAGTTTTCACTTTTTCTTCTCCGTGGAACATTTCTAGCAACAAATTGCATGCTCGCATTATTTATTCCTTTAGTTAAATGCCAATTTTTTGAATGTTTTTTCATATGTTTGTATGTATATGTATGTTGGTGTGTCATGTATGTATGCCTATATGTATGTATTTATGCTTATGGTAGAGAGTGCGAGAGAGGGTGGGAGTGGGAGAGAGTGTGGGAGGGTGGGAGAGTGTGAGA